>WMED01016527.1:0-13285 GCA_019650415.1 Pipa parva
CAGGATTTTGTAAATGTAAAAAATGTGCCGCGGCTCAAAAAAGGTTGAAAATTACTGCTCCTAACCTAAAAGCCTTTTACAAATATCAAGACTATATAATCTGGCTGTTGAGAGGCATAAAGTACCTAAACAATGTATTGCACAATAACAATTTTGTTACAGTTCGATCAAATGCAAGAAAAGTTCCCACAACAGAAGTACCAGGTGTTCAAATACCTCCAAAGTAAACACTGCTTCCTAGCTCAATTTGGATCCCTAACTCCCAAAATATACCAGCCCAATATAGAGTGCATAATTCACAACAATGATAAAGCTAAAATGGTATCTAAACTATACAGAAACTTGGCAGACATGGGCACTAAACCCTTCAATTCCAAAAATGGGCAACTAGAAGAATGGGATGAAGCTACCAACACCATAAACAAAGGGCTAATCTCGGGCAGAGACAAATTGATACAACATAAAATATCCCATCAACTGCATATAACCCCACTTAAACTACTGCAAATGGGCAGACTCCGTACAGATAGTTGCCCAAGGTGTAACATAGTCCATGAAGATTACTATAATATGATGTGGACTTGTCAGCCTACTAACAAATTCTGGAATGATATAGAAACATTCCTCAAGAGAGAAAACATACTGAATCAAAATCTCAATCCCATAATGTGCTTACTGGGGGTAATGGATGACATGTTCCCCAAAAATAGACTCAAAAACAGACACCGTGTTCTTCTACGCCAAAAAAGAAATCCTGATGCACTGGATGGGATCCACACCCCTCTCAATACAAAGTTGGTGTGACCTTCTAAATAATGCATTACCATTAATAAAATTAGTATTCCACCACCAGGGTCAAAATGAGAAATTCTAGAGAACTTGGAGCTTGTGGTGGGACAGAGGGGGATGGGATGTGAGCGATTAACCCAAAATACAGAAAATGAGTGGGGTAGAGGCAAAGGATGACCATAGTAATGAAACAATGCAGATGATAAAATCTAAATGAATGGCTAAATAATATGTGAAAAGTAATGTAAAATGAACCAATGTACAACAAAACGCATGGCAAGGCATAACAATGTTACTAGTTTAATGTTGATAAATTGATTGACTGTTGAGAATATGTGAAATCTCAATAAAAATACTTGATAAAATAAAAAATTCTTCTATACAAACTACTTCTGTCTACTACAGTGATTTTCAACCGGGGTTCCGCAAGGACAAGCCAGGGGTTCCGCGACACCTGTGGTACTGAGGTTAGCCGAGATATGGTCCCGATCACTGTCACACAATACCCATGTCAGCTATTGGGACCATATCCCGGCTAACCTGCCTACCTGCACACAGTATGAACTACATAAAGTTTCTTTAAGGGTTCCGCCAGAAATCTGATGACACAAAAGGGTTCCCCTGAAGAAAAAGGTTGAAAAACACTGGTCCACTATATCTCCTTAACTGGAAAACATGGTTGTGTCACAATGATGGTGCAGAATACTGCATTCTTACAAAACAATGAGGCTTTAACACTACAGTCATGCTGATCTGATAAGATGTAAAGTGAAATATGTGGGCAAACAAAGCTTTCTGCTGATAGAAAGCTTTAGATATATATCATTCCACATTCTTCTCTCTCCCTGGGTGAGTGGAAATAACAATGCAGATCAGTGTTTCATTAAATCGGCAGTTAAAGAAACCCATTCAATGCTAACAAATTATGAATATTTTTGGTTAAGAAAGATTCCAATTGGAATGGCTCAAAGACTGGTCCTGACAAGGTTAAAACAGTGTAGGATGATATGCAATCATATTAAAAAAATTGGTTTAGCTTCTGCAAAGATACCTGTTGGCATATACAGTATGTTAGTATTTAAAAACACAGAAATATCACTAAAACCAAACTAAATGGTGACTATTTTATTATAATTATTTTGTAATCTATTGTATTTGCTTATTTAACACAGGTTTCAGTTTATAGTAATAAATATTGCAGAATTCCCAAATCTTACCATTTTCCCATGCAATTGTTCAGTTGGAGTCTTCAACGAACAATTTTAATGACACACTTGAGAGTTCAGCATCTTGCAGGTGTACAGTGTCAGAGCTGTTGGCTACCTGCAAGTTACTGATTATTTTTAGAAATCTATTTAGAACTGCAAGGACTGCAAGGACCTTCATGTGCAGGCCACAGACACAAATGGGCACTAGAAGTATTTAGCTCGTAATATTATGAAAACCCAAACAGGTAATATAGTAGTACTATAACAGAAAATGTTTATCTGGGATATTTATATAGATAATAAAATATAATTTTTCCTTTAGTTGCACTTTGATTAACATTAAAGAAGAACTAAAAGGTACCTACACACAAATACATATATAAAAGTAGTACACCTATCTGCCTCCTAAATTATTGTATTAAAAAATCCAGAATCACTCTGTAGTCTCTGTACTGTCCCAATGAAGTTTGCACAGCTCTGCACACTGATGGCAGCCATTTTGAATACATTAAGCATGCTTATCCTGGCCTGTGACATCACTGCAGAAGTACTGGCAGGAAGCTACAGCTTATCAGCTTCACACTGCCTGTAATTACTACACTCTGCCAGTAGTTTCACTTTCATAAGTGGTAAAGGGCTTACAACAGCAGCAAACAAGAACAACATTTATTATTATCATTTTCTAAATAGGAAAATAACTTAACTTAAAAGGACATCCTTGTTTAATGCTAGTCTAATATACAGTATATTATAATAGAAATAAGCTGCTGATGTATAGAGTAAAGATTTACTAAAATCATAACTATAAATATTTCTTTTTGTAAAATGAGGATGCATTTATTTAAGTGTACTTTATTTTGTTTGCTGCGCAAATGGATTTGAAGAAGGTGTTAGAATGAATCCCAGTGCAGGTGTCAGAATGTCTGTCACTGAACGTGTGTGAATGAATTCCAGTGCAATACACATATTGTTGAGCTTGTTTGATAGTATCCTCCCTTCTGCCCCCCATCCTGAGTATATGCCTCCCCACACACACTCCCCAGCAGATGCTTACCACCTTCCCTCTGCCCCATCCTGCACAGATGCTAACTCCCTTCCACCTTGCCCCTACCCCATACTGTGTAGCTGCTCCCCTTATGCCCCTGTCTCATACTGTGTTGCTGCTCTCCCCTCCCTTCCCCTCCCTGTATAAATGCTTCCCTCTAACACCCTGCCCCATACTCATACTGTGTAGCTGCTCCTCCTCCTCTCTCTCCCTCCCTTATACTGTGTAGCTGCCCCCTCCTTTCCCTTACCTCATACTGTGTAACTGCTTTCCCTCTTAATCCTCCTCCCTTCCCCTGCCTTGCACCTTGCAGCTGTTCCTTCACTCCTACACACAATCCTTTGCCAGCGCCTCCCTCTGCTGTCACTCATTAGCAGTACTGTAGGGATTGGTTAAGGGAAGGGAGTGGGTGGGTCTAAGAGGCCAGTGTCACATCACTTCCCTCTATGACAGTGATGGCTAACCTGTGACATGCGTGTCAGAGGTGACACGCCGAGACGTTTTTGCTGACACGTCATGGTTGGCATTTGTGTCGCACTCTCATGTAGAAACAAACACGGTACGCTCAATCCACCATACCATTGATTTGTATAAAGAAACGGGTGCCACGGAGTTGGAGGCCAATGCAGTAGGTACAAACGATGCAGAACTCCGGCACTCCCTATGAGTAAGAGCTCTGGCTCAAAACGCGTTAGAGGGTGCCTTTTGTTTTTAGACTTGTCTGTTTATTTTTTTGATATTTGGATTTTAATATGAGCTAATAAAACACACGTTTTTATCTTATGGGAGTGCCGGAGTTATGCATCGTTCGCACTCTCATGTAGCCCCCTTGTAAATCTGCGACAATTTCCTTCATAGTAAAACCAGTACAATTTCCCATTGTAAATCCACGATCGTGACAATTCTTCTCATAGTAAAGCCGCAACAATTTCCCCAACAGCAAACTCGCGACAAATTTCTCCTTGTAAATGCGTGACTGTGACAAGTTTTCCAAATAACAAAACTGCGATTATTTTTCCTATAACAAGACTGCGATACTTCCCCCATTGTAAAACCGATACAATGTCCTGGTATATACCCGTGACGATATTCTGCGACAGAATACTGACACCTGGCATTCAAAAGGTTAACCATCACTGCTCTATGATGACGATTCCCTGTGCTTGCTTTAACTATACATGTGCTGCGGCAGCCGACCACTGCCTTTAGAGTGATCAGGGAACGACAGTGTCCTAAAGCAGATCACTGATTGTGCAGGTATCTTATATTAAAAAAAAAAAAATGGAATCAGCTTGTGTCCCTTTATTTATTAAAGGTACACTAAGTTACATGAGTTTTTTTTTTAGACTTTAGTGTCCCTTTAAGAGGCTAAATCAGCCAATAACAGGTTTGTCCAAATTTAAAAAAAAATATCTGTCCACTTTCTTTTGAACACAAGAACACTGGTAATGTTTGTTTTTTTAAGGACAACAGTAAATTGTAAATATATCTATAAGATAGTACTGTATTGAAATTATTTCCCCTTAAATAAGATATTCATAGAGATGGAACAAATTCACTTGCATTGGTGGCTACAGTATAGTGGCTACCTGATCGATCTAGCAGCTGTACATGAAGTTGAAACTAACTGCGCATGCCCAGATCAATCAAACTCAGGGTGCGGGTCTATGTACGGGACATACGTCACTTATATAGACCCGGAAGTGAGCAGAGAGCCGATGTATTCATCTGATGATCCTGGGCTGAGGATTGTCAGATGAATACTGATCTAGCAGCAGTACACAATCAGGTAAGTATCATTATACCACCACAGTTTCCCTTTAACATAAAAGAAAGTGTGACAGAGTGTACCAGATACTTTCAAATAACATTTTCTTGTAATAAGTGAAATATATTCACGAAAGTCCGAATAGTCATGTACAGCTCTGAATTTGCATTCAGTAGCCACTTCCCCATATTTGTGTGTTCTGTAAATTCTGCGTTGTGGTGAATTTGCATCAAATTTGGATGCTTACAGTGGTTGCAGACTTACAGACCTCTTCCCAATTATTTCATATGCACATGTAATTTAAGTATTCATCAGGCATTGGAGTCTGTCAAAGTACCAAATTCAGCAAGGTGTACTGGGCTGAATATTCTAATTTGAAGTCAATGTGGCAAAGTAAGGGGATTGGTGTCAGGGCTCCAATGTGGTGTAACGTGACTGTTCATTTAAAAGTGACAATAAAGACTGTGGTCTCTTTAGTAGGGCAAAATGAGAACTGGCTATAGTGTTGTATGGTATAACAGAACTATGCAGTTCTATAAACAGTTCCTTCAAGTTATAGGTCAGGGCTACTACATCAATGATGAAGTTGTGGGAAATTCTGTTTAAAGGTTTGTGTAAGAGGAACCTGTTTATATTTTTGAATCTCCACAAAAAAACAATGACATGATTATTCTGACCTACATCTGACATAGATTGCTGCTATATGAAATGGTAATGCATTAGTAGCCAAACCAAGTAGAGTTGTGCACCGTGTTAGCCATAGATTTAAGCAAAGACAAGAGAGTATAGGTGATACCTTTTATTGGCTAACGGAATAGATGGTAAATGCAAGCTTTCCAGGCTCCTAAGGCCTCTTCATCAGGTGATGAATTAAAGGTATCACCTATACGCTCTTGTCTTAGCCAAACCAAGAAACATAGACCTAAACATGAAAAGACATGTTATACTTAGATTAGTTTTTGTGTTTTTAGAACTGACAAAATAAAAATAATATTAAAGTATTAAAATGGTCAACACTAAACATTTTTATTCAAAAAAGTAAACTGCCGCCATCTGTGCACCTTATGGTTAGCACATCAACAGTTATCACTCTTTTTATAGTAAGTCAACATTTAAACAGTGATGTTTACTAAATATTTAATTTATTATACTATTTATTTACTCCAGTAATCCAGGATACAGGGTGTAATACAAATTAAGTTGCTTGATCATTTAGGCTAGGTTCAATCGAGCGTATTATGTGCAGCGCATAATACACTAGCGTGAACAAAAAAAAATGGCTCAATGTAAGCCGATAGTACTTATCTAGTTCTGGACACACTCGCGTAGGATGTGCATACACTGGTGGGGGGGTAATTTAGGAAAGATCTAAGTACCCTTGCAAAGCTTCTCGTCACTTCGCCAAGTCAGGAACGGGCTCACTGATCTCCTGCATACGGAGATCAGCGAACGCTTTAAAGGTACTTCGGCTCACCTCGCGACTACTCGATGCGCCTCGCTGAGCCGAAGTACCTTTAAAGCATTTGCTGATCTCCAAGTGCAGGGGACCAGTGAGCTCGTACCAGATTTGATGAAGTGATGAGAAGCTTTGCAAGGGTACTTTGATCTTTCCCGAATTACCCCCTGGGTCCAGAATGCTGTGTGTCACATTCTGGCTGGTGTATTATACAGTGCGCCCAAAATGCGACACACAGGACGTGATGTGAACGCCACTGTCGCTGGTAAGTTCAAAAGAAAAATATGCTTAGCATATTTTTCCTTTTTTTTTTTCCACACTAGTGTATTATGCACTGCGCATAAGACACGTGTGTGAACCTAGCCTAAAGGACAACGAAAGCTAAAAACAAAAAAAAAACAACATATTAAAAACTTACCTTATATTAAGTTGAACTGTTGCAGTCACAGCTTCGTCTGTGCTGTAATTTCACTTCACCGAGTCAGACTTCACAGCGTTTTGGCTGACACTGGAGCCAGCGCAGGGTGCCGCCCACTTATTGAATTAAAGGTGCAAAAGGGTTGCAGCGTCATCACATTCATTGTGAGGCCAATGAGCATGATGATGTGTGAGCCCTATTCCATACGTCGGCAGAGCTTTGCACTGGCATCAGATGTTTTAGAAAATTGTGAGTTTTGACTATGACCTGAGTGGTCAGGAAAGTTGATCTGGGTGGACTGTAAAGTCCTTTTACATGACCTTCACAACTTTATAACGTTCTACTAAATTAACTTTATTTGGTTATGTATCATTTATGTGCTGCCTATGTATTACCATAATTTCCTCAACACCTTTTTTTTTCTACTGATATTAAAACACTGTTTCTTTAAGCATACAAATCATTCCTGGTTCCTATTATACACTGAGGATTAATGTACACTGTAGACCTGCATTATATTCCTGTCATTTCTTCTTGTTTTTTTAGGCTGGGTTCACACGAGTGTATGATGTGACGATACTTACCTAGTTCCGGACACACGAGCGTATGACATTCATGCACTGTGTTCGGAATGCTGTGTGTCGTACTTTGGCCGGCGTATATATGTCACACCCAAAATGCGACACACAAGAAGTGCTTTGAACGCCAAAGGAGCGTTCACACTGTCGCTGGTAAGTACAAGAGAAAAATACGCAGAAGTCCTTTTTTTTTTTTTCACACGAATGTATGATGTGCTGCGCATCATACACTCGTGTGAACCCAGCCCAGGCATAAAGCTTTTATGTCCTCTCAGTCATCTCATACTTCAGTTTGCTTCTTCAGTCCATAAAGTCCATGCGTATTTCCTCCTGATTGGCTGGGTGCTGGTGGAATAGCCAGTTATCAGGGACCAGTGGGGGTGGAATGAGGAACTTGGACTGGGGACAGGGACTTTAGGACTTGAAGCAGGGGGCTCGAAAAATGTTACTGTCCAGCAAAATTCCATTCACTTGGGAGACGTGCAAATTGGCTCTAATCTATATGGGGTTATTGACTAAAGTGAGAATTCGACTGTCTAATTCTCAAACAGCGGATTCCTGTATCAAATCCATGACAATAGGAAAGTCGCAACAATATTCCATAAGTAAAGTCATGACCGCAACAATATTCCTATAATGAAGCCGCAACTGCAACAGTAGCAGTCTATTGTGAACGGTTTTAGCTGGCGAATTCACACCTTTACGTGACAATACTGAGTTTAGTCAATAACCCCGAGTGTATTATTTTGTAAATATATTAGTTTGTGAGCTCCACAGAGGCAGGATTTAAAGTGACTGGTCAGTTTGAAGTACTGCAAAATATTTTGCCCTACATAACCACCATAAATATTTAGCAGCTCTGTTTAAAAGAGATATATAATAATAATAATAGGAAAAAGTAATTTTATTTATTTGACATACTCTTTACAGAATATATTAAGTACTATGGTTCTAAAAGATTTCTGTCAGCTATTGAGTGAAAAGTCTAAATTCACCTGACAGTTTAACCATTATCTGTAATGGAATCTCAGCAGTAAGCTATTGGGTTTGCTAGTCTAGTTCAGCATCACAGCATTTTATTACTCAAAAACAGATTCTAACTCAATGATTTAATGTACCTTTGAGGTACTGTCCTTTGGTTACCTCTCTCTCCTGAAAGCTAATGTAACACTACTGTGACATATGCCCACTACACAGCACTTAATTACTACTACTTGGGGAAGGCACACAGGTGATTCATAATGCATGTAGGCATACTTACCTAAAATGATTCCACAAGGCACCAGTGGTTGTTAATGAAAAATATATATTAACTCTATGGTACAGAGTATGAAATACACCAGAAATTAATGCACAGCCAAAGGAACACTTGAAATAGTTACTGCAGTGACAACAAATATATTCTGTATGTAAACTCATTGCCTAGTACCCACCCACAGTTGGAACCTTCATCCAGCAGTTTCTGATGTTCCTTCTCTGGAACCTGGACTGTTCTAGCCGAAGATACATCTGGTAGAAGTTGGAAACTACTGGTATGAACTAGGTATTTGAGCTGATGGGTAAATGGCAGTATATAGCATACATATGCAGTAACCAAATTTGGCAAATATTTGTATGTATAGTCAGTCAGAAGATAAAAAGTGTATGCAGTCTGCCAATTACACCAAGAAATTGCTTATCAGCAGACTGAATTTACCATAATGAGTGATGGAGACTTGGTAGACACATCTGAGTTTCTATCACTCAGGTCAAAACAATTGTCTGCAAACATCAGTTTAATAGCATCCTAGGCAACACTGCTAAAATGCACCCTGCACCAGCAGTCTCTCCTCCTTTGTGTCCCATACAGTGGAGCAGTTCCTCCACCACCCCCATATTGTGCTCTAGAGCAATTGCAAGGCAGTGTGTAGCTCTGTTATTTTTAAGTTCCTTTCTCTCAGCAACCATTCTCCATACCATGGGTCCGCAAACATTTTACACAGATGGTGAGTTCACTAGCCTTCAGACCGTTTGAGGGCCAGACTATAAAAAAAAAAACAAAAAACAACAACAACAACTATGAACTGTTGCTTTCCCCACAACCCCCTCTCCCATACTGTGCTGTTTAACCTCCTCCCGACTCCATGTCCTCTGAAGGGGGGCACTATCCTGGTGCTTACTCCCATTCCCCTTTTCCCTGTCCCTACCTCTTCTTCTGCTCGGCTCTGTCTGCTGTAGAGATTAGTGTTATAGTGCTCCTCACTCCCTCCCCCACCGCTTCTTGATCACATGTAGTTACATCATTGGTGTGTGCTGGGGGAGGGAGTGACGAGCACTGTAACACTAATCTTTACAGCAGATGGAGCCAGACAGGGGACGAGGTAGGTAGGGGTAGGGAAAAGAAGGGAGGTGAGCACTAAGATTGAGCACCCCCTCATGCAGCACCTAGGCGGCTGCCTACCCTTAGTCCGGGCCCTGGTGACGGAGGCCAGGTAAATGGCCTCAGGGGGCTGGATGTTGTCTGCAAGCTGTAGTTTGGGGACCCCTGCTCCATACCTTCCGCATAGTGTTCTCCCCCCCAACACCCCCCCTTTCCCCATATTGTGATGCCCCCCACAAACCCCCCTTTCCTCATACTGTAATAAGCCAAGACACCCCTTTTCACCATTCTTCCCATATAGTCCCCCTTCCCCCCACAACATACTGTGATGTCCCCGTGCACCAGCTTTTCTCTGAAGGGGGGTTGCTGTCATGGTGGGTTCTCCCCATCCTTCCTTCCCTTGTCCCGGCTTTCAGTTTACTATAGCACTTTAGCAGTACAGCACTCCTCTTCCCAGCACTGCCTTTAACTTCCTGTGAGCTGATCTGCACAGGAAGTTAAAAGGTAGCGCTTTGATGAGACTGCTGTATGGCAAGTGCTACAGTTGACCGAGAGCCTGGGCAGGGAAGAGGTGACCTGGGACAGGGGAAGGGCGCCCACCATGACAGTGCTGCCTAACCCTCAGCACAGCCCTGGCAGACATTTATTGACAAACAGATCATTTTGTGCATTCCCACCATTAGACTGGGTAAAACTACTTTTATTTTTGAGCTTTTACACTTTTATTTTTGAGATCATAACAAGTCAAGTTTTCTGTCAGCAAACCAGCCTCCATTATTGGTAGATGAAATGCTGAATTCACAGCCACGCTCCACAGACTTCTGTCCCCTGAGTTACATTAGTCATGGCCAACAGCATCAATGTTTTTAGTTTAAAGTTACAATAAATGCACAGAAAGTTCATGCACTATTAAATGTAAGAATTTTATTTACAGAACCATAAATTCACTCAGGCAAGGATCAGATGAAGAAAAGCCAATGAAGTGTTTTCTGTGTTTAACACATGTGAAATCTCCTATGTATAATAAATGAATTTACAACAGTACAAGGGGATGAAGCACTTTGTAGACAAGACAACAGGATAAAAGCCTATAGAAGTGATTATTTATTTATTGCACAGTGTGACACAAGTACAGAAGGTGGCAATCCCCAAGAGTTTACAATTTATAGTTAATGTCTGAAATTTTGATACTGTTGCCATGATTGGCAGGGCCAGATTTCCCTATAGGCAAGTGATGCCTGTGCCTATAAGAAGCTTGTCTCTCTCCTAGCCAGGGAGATAGGTGAGAGGATCAGGGGAATAAATTCTAACAAAGAAGTAATTCGTTTTCAAATGTGAAAGCTGACATTTCTCTTGGAATAAAATTATGAGTCATGTAGTAATTTAATATGCATAATTTTGTCTATGATTTTTTTGCAGAAAGGGATTTAACCAGTTAGTGGGTGTGGCCTAAGGTGCAGAGAATTCTATGACAGTAAATTCCTGAGATATAAACTTGCATGGCATTGCATGTGGGTAAAAATTTTCTGGTTCTCTCTAAGTAAGTTGACTTTTGTGACCTAGTGCAGGAGTTGGCAAAGTGGGGCTCTTTAGCTGCCTTATTGTGGCTCGGAGCGCATCTCCCTCTCCCAAACCCCGCCCATGACCTCCGACACCTCTTCTGATTGGCTGTCAGCAGGTCTTGTGGTCTGGAGAGTGTGCTCCTCCCCATTTGTGGCTCACAAAAAAATTGTCACTGCTGGAGGAGGGAGAGCAAAATGGCTCTCTCCTCATCTAAGTTTGCCGACCCCTGACCTAATGCCCATGGTTACCTGAAACTGACACAATCATTAAGTTAAATAGTTCCCAAACTGCTTCCTGCTCTATTAATTAATGTTGCAAAAGAATATACATCACCCATAGTCAGCAATGGCAATGGCAAAGATGCACATATTTCAGTAATGTTTGGAAGAGCCAGCAAACATGGATTAGTTCTATAGGGCAACAATTGGTTCCATTGATGGAACACAATAAGAAATCACTCAATGTCACAAATGTGATAAGGACAATCATTTTGATTGCAATAATGGCAATAAAACAAGCAGATATTCTTTTCTTTCGCCAGACCTTTAATTAAAGCAGTTCCCAGCATAAATAAAAACAATAAGATGTACAAAATAGAAAAATGAAAGGGATACTTAGCAAAAGCAGTAATGCCCTGTGGGAACAATAGTTTGTTTTTTTAATAGCAGGCTAACCATTTAACTTCACAACAAAATGGTGTTTTTTTTTTACTTGTGATGAAACACATGATGTTCGCTGCAAGAGGTTGTGTCTGGTAAGATCAGTGCTTTTTTTGTAAAAAAATATTTGCCGGTACTGCTCCTAACGCAGCACTAAGACAGCCAGCCACTGTCTGTCTGAATGACCTGATCAGTCACCAGATTTTCCGGTACGCCGTACCGGCTCGTACCACCGCAAAAAAGCACTGGGTAAGATAGTCCTAGACCTAGTTAGTTATTTTTTACATACAAGTTCTAGCTGTCACCTATGCCTCAGTTTGCCTGAGAGCTTCCTAACATTTGCAGAGTTATTTGTTGAATACCAGTTTTATCAAGTGCTGAAAATGGTACAACTTCATCTGTTTTTAAATGCTTTTAGGAGGAGAAGAAAAAAAAAACAAATCCAGGGAAATGTGTCAGTATGGGCAATCGTTTACTGTGGCCTGTACCCTTACTAAACAATCATTGATTGTCTTTTATTATTATAGCTAACTATACCGGGGATGTTTCATTCTGGGTTGCTTTTAAGGCGAACCTTGTGATTGGTTTGTATTGACTCATATCTATTACGACTCAATACGACAAAATTAAAACCTGTCAGTGTCAGATTTGTCAGACTAATATGAATTTGAACGCTCATCTGTAATTACAACTTATTTCTATTTCCACTTATGAATTTATGATTGCCTAACCACTGCTCGCTCTGTGCTACAGAAAGAAGGTTATGGGATACCTCTACCAGAGAGAGAGCAATGTGAGATAGCATATAGTTTCACACAAGGATTTGAGAGTTGCAGGTCAATCTAGGATTTGAATAGATTTCCTTTTGTCTGCACAAACTAAAGAACAATACAGAGGAGGGCGTAAATCCAGGTCTAGGACAGACAGTAAGCAATCATTGCATTAGCATTTTACAAGGAAATAAACCTTCACTAAAATAAATAATCTAAACACTTAGGCTGGGTTCACACGAGCGTATGATGCGCAGCGCATCACACACTTGTGTGAAAAAAAAAAAATAAAATATGCAGAGTGTATTTTTCAATTGTATTTACCAGCGATACTATGAATGCTCCCTCGGCGTTCACATCATTTCCTGTGTGTCACATTCTGGGCACGGAGTATATACACACATAGTTCCGGACCCAGCGTACGTGTCTCATATGCTCATGTGTCCGGAACTGGGTAAGTATGGTCGGCTTTCATTAAGCCGTATTTTTTTTTTTTTTTTTTACACGTGCGTATGATGAGCTGCACATCATATGCCTATATGAACCCAGCCTTAAAAGGGAGAGTAACACTAAAAATGCATTCAGCAGTAAAAGGCATAATATATTTAATTTTATAACGTACAAGTGCTGGTCAACGAATTAGAATAATTTGAAATAGTGCAATCATGAAAT
>WMED01016528.1:0-13284 GCA_019650415.1 Pipa parva
TATTGTATCATAAGGATGATAAAAAGCTTAAATTAAGTTATCTCTTAAACATGCGGAATGAATGAGGGAGTCGAATCGGGAGCTGGAGTCATGGGAAATTGAGGAGTCGGAGTCGGGCTTTGGCTTACCGACTCCACAGCCCTGGTTGCAACGGATTCAACTCTCAAGACTCCTTTAGCTAGGTCACGTGTTACGGATGGAACATCCTCGACTACCAACTTGAGTCTTGCTCTCTGTTCCAGGCAAAGAATGGAAACGATGTTGTGGAGGTCAATCCATGCCTTGGTGTAGGGGAATGAAAAACTGCACCACGAGCCTAGGGAAAGTTGGAAATGCTCGACTTCCTGGTTGGGGCCTGAAAGACCATGCTCATGCATGGCTCTACATGCTCAGGGATATGGTTATGAATAGGCATCAGTGGCGGTCATGTTGTCTCTTTTTATCAAGTCAGAGAAGACTTTTTTTTTTACACCAATCTTTTCTTTCAGCCATTGAATGTGTGGCAGCCAGCAGTGGTATTATATACCTCTGTTATGCCGTAAATGAATGAATGAGTGCTATATCAATGGACCAAACAAGTAACAAAAAAAAAAAATGAATACTAGAGTAGAAAATCTTGAAGAAAAATTAAATAAATATAAAAATGTTGCTGATATTTGGAAAGACCCTATTTTACACCACAATAAATAAATAAGGTGATGTATATATGCGTGAAATTTTTATCCCCATTTGCTAAACAAAATGTTTTTATTGATTTAAATGTTCATAAAAATTATTTACTGAACATGTCCTAAAGCAAACACACACAGAAGAAGCGAAATATGCATGACGGATATTTTAAATCAATATTTAGACATCTTGTAAGTGTAAACAGATACTTGGCATCAAACATAGAAAGGGGAAAACACTTGATTCACCATGACCCAAGCCAAACAATGTTTACTGTTTGGTACACAGTATTTTTTATTATGAGGTGTATGTATAGGCTTTATTTGATACCAGACACAATATAGAGGTTATATATTACAGAGATTTAGACACTGTAGGAAGACCTACATTGTAGTAACAATGTTGTTGTTAAAGAAACAGTATTAAGGCCAGGGTCACACTGGCTGTTTTGTAGCTGTGTAATAGACTCATTATTGTCGATTGTTCAGCTACAAAACAGCCAGTGTGACACTGGCTTTACAAAAACAAAAAGTATCCAAAAGAACAGACTGTTTTAAGAAACAGCCTGTATGTTTTATAAATAATGTAACCACTCCCGATGATCCAATATGCTGTTAGTAGGTGGCAAGGTCTCTCTGTAGGCAATATGCAGAAAAATACACCTAGTTAAAGGGAATCTAAAGCGGGATGAGAAAACTACAGCCCGGGGACTAGATCGCTTGGCAGATGGGGTCAGCTCGCAGCGCTTCCGCAAACAGAGTACCTACAAATGGTTGGGTGCTTGACCACTTTGGGTATGTCACTGGCCTGCCGCATAAAATTTGGTTGATTTATAGTGTGTTTATGACTTCAGTTTTGGGACTTAATAATGTTTTTTAATCTTATATTATATGTGGGGCGAAATTGACCCTAACAATAGAAGTTGAGTTTAAATGCATGCTGCATGGCTGCTAAAAACAGGTGCACATGTAGCCTGCATCTAAACTCAGATCAGCACTGCAGCATGTGCATTTTCGATGTGTTTGGTTTTAAAGTGATGAGTTGGCAACCTTAATTATGGGTGTTTTGTTTTTAGAGATTTATTTGCATACATGCCAAAATTTCCTTTAAAAGAAGAAGTCACAAATTACAATAAATGAAAGATTACATAGATTACAAAACACTTTAGAACAGTTGTAGTGTAGTGCTTTGCACTGAATTCCACACAGCCTTATATTAGGTAAATATTAGATATATTTAAAGTGAGTGATATAATGTATGCCCATGTTCAACTGTTAATCAGTAGTCATGCCCCCTTCTTGTTATAAGCTGCTGAAAACATGTGGTATGCAGCTGAATTGATTACAGATTTGCTTGGCATCTCCATCTCTTTAACACCAAAGTCCTCTAAAACATCCATTGTGCAAGGCCTATAATAAATTAGTTCAGATGTGCAATGGAAACTGCAGCACGCATCCCAACACATTAATATTCTACCCTGCCGCAATGATGCAATTATACATAATTGGTTCTAACTAATTGAGAGAAAAACACTACAATTCAAGTATAATATTCTGTTTAGTTGAAAGAGAATCAAACAGATCAATTCTTAATTTTACTGACCTTTAATTGCACATTTATTTGATATAGATATTTTCACAGTTTTTGTGTAGCCTATTTTACCTCAGTCCCTAAGTGTTGTACACCTACAGGAGCCAGGGTGCACTGAGCATATACAGCGTATTTTAGCTCAGAATAAAATGAAGAGGCAAAGCTTACAACTTTATAGGAATGGTACTAACTCTAATAGGGCTACTACTGTCATATATAAATTAGCAGAATCGAAAAGTCCAGCAAAATGAAAAATAATTTTGAAAAGCGCCACTAAATGGTGAAATTACTTGAAAAGGTCAAAACGATCTTTATAAATATCATACGAGTAAAGCATGGTACAAAGCTAATGTATCTGGAGCACTAAAGTGCAGCAAGTGTATATAATTTGCAAGGTAAGCAGCTCTGAATTCTGGGCTGCTCTGAATTCTGGGCTGCTATGAATGCACGTGTTATATAAAACTATATAGTCCTTAGAGAGTTTTAAATGGGCAATGCAGTGGCTCAGTGTTTATCACTGCTGCCTTGCAGCGCTGAGGTCCTAGGTTCAATTCCACCCTGAACTCTACATGGAGTTTGTATGTTCTCTCCGCACTTGTGTGGGTTTCCTCCCACAATCCAAAAACATACATCTGCATGTGTGACAAAATAGGGAAACTAGATTGTAAGCTTCAGGGTCTGAAGTGAATTGTGAATCTCTATAAAGTGCAGTGTAAAATAGTAGTGCTATATAAGAATAAATAATAATAAAAAATTGCTGCTTCTACAACTATTCCTGGAATGGCAAGGTAAACAACATATCTTTTTGTTTCTTAGTGTGTTTGTAACTGAAAAAATATACTACACAGTCTAGCTGTATTATGTTTCTGTAAGATTTTCTCTTTGATTTGATAAAAAGAAAAGATACAAATTCAAGCATACAAGCACCTCTCAAGCATTCAAAAGGTGCACTATAAGTTCCTTATACTTTTAATATCAGAATAGACAGACTTGCAGATGATACCAGCTAAAAATTCATTATAAAAAGCTTCCCAAAACAGATTAAAGGGGCACTATAGTGCAGATATAACTGCACACATACATACATATAAAACTTGCTTATACTAAGCCAATTGCTGACACAAATAGTAAAAAAAACATTTAAGGAAGAAATAATGCTCACCATTTGTTTCATTGTTTAGTTCTAAAGAAAGCTGACATTTTTTACATCCCTGCTCCCCCTCGCCTTTCTCTTTTGGAAGTTAGGCAACACAAGAAGAAAAAATTACCCAACTGCTATTGTTTAAGCAGTGTGCTGACCTTTTGGCTGCATAAATTAAGTTGGAATGCAGGAGATTACAGAGGGAAAGCTGAGTTGTGCACATGTGCTATGTAGTAAGTAGGGCAAATGTGTCCAGGGAAGGGTACCTTTTCATGGAAAACTGGCTAGTACATGTCATACACACTTTTCCTGGTGTGGGAGTTTTGAAAAGCTGCTTAATCAATCAACCTGCTTCAGATGAAACAACTACTGGGGAGAAAAACTTCTCACTAAGATATAGTACTGTACATGTAAACATGTAATCTGACTATAGTTCCCCTTTAACATCTAGTCTACATTCACAGAAAGCAAATACATACAACATATTAGCAGGATTACCTTAGTCACCAGGAAATCCTGCAGCAAATGACACATACATATTGTAACAGACACAGAAAGTTAGGTATAATGATAGAGAAGACATGGGTTACTCAACATTTGATGGGATAATAGATGCCAGAAATGAATGACGAGTGACATTTACAAAGGAATTTACAAACTGAACAATTTAAAAGTAAACAAAGAGAAAAATAAATACAAACCACATTGCAGTCACATGGTATAAAGCAAGCTGTGACTCAATGAAAATGAAATAATATATTCCAGTAACAAACCAGTGAGCAAACAAAAAGGTAAGTGTAAGTAGTATGCAGCCTCACCTGTAGTTGTTCAGTTGAGCTACTACTTAGTTCATCTCCTGATTCAGAATCTAGAAGAATTTTCTCTGAGCTTTCACCAGTTGAGTCCCCTGAGTGTTCGTTTGAAAAGCTTGCCTTTTCTATATCCATCATTTCTAGACCAGGAAAAACAGTTGCACATGGGCTCCGGCTAGGGGCCTTTGGTGAATGTAAGTCACAACTCAGCTTCCCATTATTGTGTACAAGATCTAAAGTCAGTCCTCTGTTCTGGCCAGGACTACTGCTGGGTCCGATATTCTGATTGGCATCTCGGATCGTGGAGGTTTTTCCAAAACTGGAAAGATCAGGAGATTTATTGATATTCTCTGTGGATCTATGGGTAACCTTTAAAGGGCTATTTGGAAGAATGCTCTGCTGTTTGACAGGAGGCATCAAAGCTTTCCTGCCCACTTCTTTAACATACTGTGCAGGAACGTAAAGGGGTTTGGAGTTCTCATCCTTTTTAACTTGCCACCAATCTTCATTGGACTTTTTAATCAGTATGTATTTTTCACCTTGTTTTATTACTATCTTTTTAGCTTTGTATTCATACTCATAGTCATATTCCACCTCAATAAACACTGGTCCAGGCAAAGGTTTAATGTTTTTATCAGCCATTTTCTTTTGAAACTTTTTTCACCTCTTTAGTTTAAGAAACATCATGACTGCCTGTATCCAAGCCCTAAAACAATGAAGAAAAGGAAAGTGTTCAATATATATTTTGAAACAACAGCATTTCATGAAATGGGAAGAAACACAAATGTCATCATGGAAAGTATTAAAGGGCATGCAAAGTGTAGCCGTATAAGGGTTTTTTAAGTGTACAATATACTTACCACTTGTCCTGTTGCACTATCTTGCAGCTAATGAAAGAAGATACAATTCTTTTTTTCTATAAGAGGGAATCTCTCCTGACATTACCTTCCTGCAGCTATTACAATCCCAGGATTCTCTGTCCAGTTCAAGTATGAACAAAAGTTATGCAGGATCCTAACACTGTTTCTGTACAGGACTGCGCCAGTGGTGCAGTCAAGTAGGTATGGCAGCATCAGATTCAGGATGGTGCAGCAGGACAATCAATAAGTACATTTAGGGATTTAGCATGTAAATAGCAATTACAGAGGTTACACTTTAGTTTGCCTTTGAAGAGAATCAGTAATATGAAATGCACAGCCAGTCTATGCAGTGTCTGAGACCGTATAAGCCCAGTGGAGGCAATATCTGTTAGCTAATTACACTTACTAACTGTACCCTTCAGCTAACTAAACTAGAGAGTAATGCTAAGAGTTATAGTCCAATTAAAAGATACCACTTAGCACAACCAGTATGTTTCGATTCCTATGCAATTACCTAGATTAACATTCATCAGAGCTAAATCAGAAATCACTAAAATATAGAATATTCAGGACCTCCTAGATTTTAGAAAGACAATATCAACTTATTCTATGTAACTGTATTTTTTCCATTTCAAGACCTCTCATTCAATTTTCTCTAGGAGCCAGGTTGATTGCACTTGCTTGCTCCATCACCAACAGATGCAATCCTCCCCAATGTCTACACCCATTTGGAAACAGGACAGTGACTGAACTGACCACTCTGTATCAATTACCAAAACTTATAAGAAAAGCTGGCATACAACCTTCTCTGCTTTTCCCTAGGTGCTAAAGGACAGAATACATGTTCTCCAAATAATATAGGACTGTCTATGAAATTGGACATTTTAGACATTTTTTCTTCAGTATATAAATCAAAGATTTAATCCTGATATTCCTGCTCAGCCAGACATTACTGATGCCCTCTCAAATTTTACTTCATCTAAATACCAACAGACCTGCCTATACAATTTTCTATATATGGATATCACAACCAACCTTGAAGAACTGGCTTACAAACGCAGAGATGCTACAGAAAAGCTCGTCTTTGGACATCTTTTGCTTTAAGTGGTAAAGTTGTATAAATCCATTTTTTTTTTTGTTATGCAGCAGTATAAGTCCAAGCAACACTGTATGCCACTCATAAGTATGATAGTGTATATTTCTACAACATTGTTTTTTTTTTTTCTTGCTCTTTACACCACTGTTTGCCATTTCTTTGTTTTATAGAATAATAGAAAATAGTATTTTTTAAACCAGTACACTGTCTTGTAAAATAAAGCACTAAAAGCAGGCAAAATACTGACATTAAACAAACAAACCCTATTAAAATTAGGCAATGAGAATGAAGAAGTGCTAACAAAATGTCCACTAGTAAAAGTTCATGGAGAATCCATGCAATGAGTAGTACTGCTCTTCAATGATGCATATACTTCCAGTGCCTGCAAGGTAATAACAAAATACTGTAAAAAAAGCACACAAAAAAGGGAAACAATAGTGCCTTATCAATATTCCAAAGGTAAAATAGAAAAGAAAAAGTCCGATCCACCAACACACTGTGATTGTGTCAACATGTAAAACAAGTATGAAAGAACCTCAAAAACAAACTTAAAAATAGAGAACTGCAAGTGTAATTTAATACTCCACGCCACAGTGTATAAGGGGGCTCACCAGATATGCTGGATATATTTACATTAAGAATAACATATCATTGTAGTATCAAAATGTTTTGATTGGAGTTAAATGCAGATCAGGTATCAATAGATCAGTATGCAATACTGAAGACCCAATCTCATATTTGCAGAAAACAAAAATGAGCCTTCCTAGTGTAAAAACTTTTTAATAGAGACAGTAAACAAATATATGAGATATATTCACAAGCCAAAATCAGAAAAAATGCATGTAATCAACCAGTATTCTACGCGTTTCGCTGCCTCTATCCTGTGTGCAGCTTCTTCAGGAGAAAATACAAAACTTACTTTATTTTAACAAATTACAAAAACATAGTGGGCCAATTCAATAGAATTTGGCCATGTTTAGAAAACTTTTGCATTTAAAAGAGAGGATATTTTGTGAATTAGGGATTGTAAATAGAATAGCAGTATTGGGGCATATTTATCAAAAAGAGTGAATCAATTCATCCCGTAGTATAGTGTTCTATTGTGCATAGTCACTATTTAGCATACTGTCAATGAGATGCAGCTACTTTTCAGTGCATTTAAGCAAATAGTCGTACTGAAATGCCCTCCAAAAAAAGTTGCCCTGGCCAATAAAGCCAATTGTTTCAAGAGTGGATTAGATGCATACCTGGCAAGCCCACGGGGAGTTATATATTTCCATTATAAAGGCAGCTTATATCTCAGTAAAAGCAACACAGTGCTACTATGTTGTTAAAGGAGAACTATAGTAAAATATTAAACTTACATGATTGGATCTAGCAGTAGTACACTAAGGGGCATATTTACCAAAGTTGAAAAACTGTATTCACCATTTTTTTTTTTTTTTTTACAGTTTTCATCAAAATCACATTTTACTAAGCACATTCCAACTTTTTTTTACTAACACAACAATTCGCCAGGTTGAGGGTGGCATCCATTATTCCCTATTGAAATGGGTCTGTAAATTTTTTTAAAATCCATGGTGTAATAATCTATGATATTGATATTGTTATTGATATTAAAGGGTCTCATTGACATTAATGTTCATTAAAGCAGTATTAGCACATCAATGCTTACTGATATCGATTTTTATCAATACAGTGGTACCTTGAGATACGAATTTAATTAGTTCCATAACCGATGTTGTAACTCAAGACAGTTTGTATCTCAAACGAATTATCCATTTTTAAAATAATACATATGAAATGAATCCTTTCCGGCCCCAACAGCTCGTATCTCAAATTTCAGCTCATATCTCAAACAGGAAATGGTCCGAATCGCAACTCTCATCTCAAGAAATTCGTATGCCAAGCAGTTTGTATCTCGAGGTACCACTGTACTATTTTTTTCCCCTCATTTATGAAAATAAGAAAAAAGGAAAATGCGGAGGAATAAATGTGGAAAAAAAAATGACAAAAAGTGTGAATATAGGTTGTTGTTTTTTTACTCTAGTAAATATGACCCAGTATGTACTGCTGCTAGATCAGCTTTCATTTAACGATCCACAACCTAGATTTGTGAGACACATCATATACCAGGGAGGGGAAAGAAAACTGCAGCCACAGTTTTCATCTCATGACCATGGGCTGTGGATCATGAGATGAAAGCTGATCTTGAAGCAATACAATTAGTGAAAGGAATACAAGCCTAAACAGAGAAGAGTGATGCCTGTAAAGTTGCCCCTGCAGCTAGACATCTTTCTTATCTTGGTAAGTCATCTTCCCCGGACCAGCGTCCATTCACATGCTCAGTCTTTATGTTTTAGGGACTGGGACAATTAGGTTAACTAGAATGTCGGGTTATCACAGTCAAAGCTAATATCACTGTGAAATCTAATTAAGCGCAGTCATCATGCACTGTTCAGAATTATTAAATCCCTAGGGAAAAATGTATTTTGTGTGCTTATCATATTGTTATATAGCAAGCCATTTCTAATTAATGTTAAAGCAACTTGATGGCATCCCAGAAGGGGTAATCTTTCTCATAGCTGCAGTGGTATAAAAGCTTAGGAAGAAAGGCAAGTGGGACCATTAATCCATTGCAACATCCTCTGATTGGCTGAAGGACTGACAGATGACCACTCTCCCTACGTAAAGTTGCGAACAGGAAATAATTAGAAAATTGAAAAAGGGTTCAGCGCTAAAACAAATTAAAAAAACAATAATAAATCAGTCCAAACTATCAGTCCAGTAATGTGCAGCTTTTTTTGTGTAAAAGATAGGAATTCACAATCCTCATCGATATTGAAAAGACATGAAAATCTGTAAAAAAGCACAATAGTGCCTTACCAAAGTAAACTTCAAGTGAAATAGAAAAGAAAAACCACCAATAAAAAATGAAAGATAACTTGTAATAGGTATAAACGTGATATATAATGAATAAATGAAGGAAGTCTTGAAATTTCACCAATCAAGTGAACACACGTGTGGGAATACTCTAGTAATGGGAACGCTCACCAGATAAAAAATGTATTGCAGACATATAATAACCAATCCTTAGGGATTCGCATGGTTAACTCACAACGCCAGGTATCCAAATGGCTCCAGACCACAGAGCCACTCAGGAAAACATAGGTCAATTTAAAAACGTCCAAACCATTGAATGGATATCACCATATTAAGATAAAACACAGAAATCCCAACATGGCATAGAAAATCAATTTTAATTGGAAATAAACGATAAAAATACTTACTTCGTTACTCCCTTTCAGTCACATGTCAGTTTGACACGCACTTGTGTTCCATCCTGTAGTGATGTTGGATTGTATTACGTGCTCTTTGGACGCCCCTCCTCTCCGGCTTACGTCATCAGACATAGACGGATGTAGCCACTTGTAGCACGAATTTACTCGCTATATATTCAGTTTCTAACAATTGACAATATCATTCTCCTGAAGAAGCTGCTAACATACGCAGTGAAACGCGTTGAGATTCGGTTTTACACTGATTATTTTATACAAAACGCTTGTTATACCACTAATTTGTGAGTATATTTTTATTGTTTATTTCCAATTAAAATTGATTTTCTATGCCATGTTGGGATTTCTCTGTGTTTTTTCTTAATATGGTGATATCCATTCAATGGTTTGGCCGTTTTTAAAATCAACCTATATTTTCCTGAGTGCCTCTGTGGTCCAGAGCCATTTGGATACCTGGTGTTGTGAGTTTACCATGCGAATCCCTAAGGATTGGTTATTATATGTCTGCAATACATTTTTTGCGCTTTTTTACAGATTTTCATGTCTTTTCAGGAAATAATTAGAGTCAGGAAAAACATGCTTATACCTTAACAAAACAATTATGCCCCAGTCCCTAATCAGTGCACATCTATAGAAAACAAGGCAAATTGATCATGCACAGTACAGTGTCTTTAGTACAGAAAAAAAAATATGAAACTGTGGAGCCAACTCCTTCCTAGGCATGGATCTCTAGGCTAGTGTACACTTGGCCATGCATAAGGTTGAGCAATTCTGGCTATAATATTTTTCAGGTTTTAGTCATCCTTTAGAGCAATCAGTATAATCATGGTAAATCCAGTCTGCCAATAATCACTATAGGGAATGAGATCAATTTGCATACTAGAAACAACTGCCCAAAAAACAGCAAATATCAGCAGAATTGGCTACATGTTTGTACTAAGCAAACTAGTGATGCTTTCTGGTCTTTGATATTCACAATTTAATAATAAAATTCTGAAATGTTAACTTTGCACAATGTAGATTAATTATATGATACAAAAATTTGTAAATACATCAACAAAAAGAAGTAAAATGCAAAACAAATATTTTTACATATCGTTGTTTCAGGACTTGTGTTCAAATTAATTACAAACAAGAATTGGCCATTTACGGTTTTCCTGTATTTTTAAATAATTCATAACACAGATTAATAATTTATATTTGATTCACAATATTAGAACTGCAAAACATTATTCCAAAGAAACCTCCTTCATGTCAACTGTGAATAGACAAAAGCCACATGGTTCCTAGCCTCTCTCCTTCACTTTATTATCTACAGTGGATATCTGTAGTTCTTTACATGATGATAGAAATAATGTTGTACATATAAACCATCTGTCTATTCAAATCAGCAACACACTTTCTCACGTCCATAGTAACTTTAAAGCTACTTACACAAAGGCAGCATTCCATGCAGTGTTTAGCAGTGATGTGTTGCTATGTGTTTGGGAGCATGGAAATGGAGTTTCCTTTATTTTTGCATTAGCCCTATGGCTTTGTAAACTCGCACAGGTGCAACTTTGCTGGCAATGCATAAAAACTGCCACATGTAGGGTTGAAATGTATGGGCTAACAAAGAACTGCATTGATGTGTGTGCAGAGCCACAGGATTCAGGCAAAAAAACAAAAAAAACAACGTAAGATTGCACTGCATTGTTGCGCATTCAAACATTGTTAAAAGCAATGTATTTTATATGTGGTTGCACTGACTATTCTAATTTAAATGCCATTCAACACCATGCAGCTTAAGAATAAAAAAAACTATAAAAAAAAACAAAACAAGTTCAACTCATCTATAAATGCTTTTAAATTAATACGAAACATCTTTAAAAGCTTTTAGAAATGTGGAATAAAGCAATTCATTCATCTCTCTCATATATATACATATATATGAACACTGCGGTCTACCACGACAGAAGTGGATGAATTTTTCATTTAAAAGGAATTCTTGCACTGGAATTAAAAAGCAAAGTTTCCACCTTTTGCATCCCACAAACTTTACATATTGTTCTCTACTGGAAATAACTGTGCCTACTGACTGTGAAGGATAGTCAATTTCCCAATGAAAAATTATTGTTCTTGAAACCTATTGAACCAAGCACTAATGATTACACTTCCCTCTCACCGCTTTCTGCTCAAAGGCTGCATACAGTCCACACCATCTTAGAGCATTTCTCAGCATTCCATTACAAATTAAAATTACCACAGGGCAAAACTTGTTTCTTACTGCTTTACCACTGTAGACTGATGGATTCGATTGGGGGGAAAAACCTTTGAATGCACTCTTATAGCAAGCACAGCAGCCCCCTCCAACAAAGAACAGACTAAATCCAACAATGGAGAGAAACCACAGAGCAACAGCAGCCTTTCCAATAGAAGAATACAAAATCCCTTTATCCTATTAATTGCATGATTCAGCTATAATACAGCTTATACAAACAGGCACTTGCTGTCAGCTACTCAGGCTTATTAGGTTTTACATGGCTCCACCATGGTCACGAATCTATACTGTTATTCTACCATCTCCAACACATTTAAAGGAAATGTACAAATCTTATTTTAGGTTGTTTTTTTTTGTAATACTTAACACACACTTTGTTCACAGTATTAATATTTTTACTTCAACTATAGTGCATCAACTCTCAGCACAAATATAGGTGTTATTAAAAAGAAACAGATGGTCAAACACATGCAACAATAACTTGGAACGCAGACCTTCTGGACCGATTCTACAAATTGTACAATAAATAGGATATTCTGCTGGTTTGAAGGAAAGCTTGAACTCCTTTTCATTAAATTGCATACAAAAGAAAGCTTGCAGAAATTGTAGCAAATTGGAATGGACATTATTATAATAAGAAGCCTGTAAAGATAAAATGGGTATTCACAGATATGACCATCAGAAAAATGCAAATATCGCCATGCCAAATAATAAACTCTATGTCCTCTAAATTCAGTACCATTAAGTATAACATATTCCAGCAATCAACAAACTGATGAAATGTTTAAATAAAACAAGCAAGACCATATAAATTTGAATCAAGTAGGCTTTACTGAAGCACGAAGCACAGCAGTTGTACAGACTGCATTTCAATCCTACGTTTACCACAGCAAATTATTACAGTCATCATAGTAAAAAGAAAGTGTCAGAACATACCCCAGGCACCTACTTAGCATTCCAGCATGACACTGGTAATCAGAGAGTATGGTACAGTGATTATTTTTAATATTTAACTCCTTGTTTGCCTGACAGAAATAATTCTCTACTGTAGTGGAGCAGAATCAATAGTGTGGAGGCATAGGGCAGATACAACATTCCCTCAGGGGGAAAATCACATCTGTTTTATCCTGCTGACAGGGGATGACAACAAAGAAAGACAATGTGGAGGGTCATGGGAGCTTGACATGAATGAAGAGTCATATCAATTGTGGTTAACCTATAGCTGAACTGTAGTTACCAAGCTTTGATAGCAGCCCTATAAGTACTAGAGAACGACTAGTTACTACACACAGACAAAGATAAGAAGCAGACAAGCGACAATGTTTCTAGAGTATCGCTAGTTACTACACACAAAGATGAGAAGTAGGCAGGTGCCAGCAATTCTAGAGTATTACTAGTTACTACACACAAAGATACTAAGCAAACAGGTGAAAGCGCTTCAGTTACTACACACAGACAAAGATGTGAAGCAGGCAAGGTGACAGCACTTGTAGAGAATCTCTAGTTACTACACACAGACAAAGATGTGAAACAGGCAGGTGACAGCACTTGTAGAGAATC
>WMED01016529.1:0-13283 GCA_019650415.1 Pipa parva
GTTTTTATTTACGATTTACACAATGTGCCAACTTTTCTGATTTTGGGGTTTGTACAAGGGAAAAAGCAAAGGAGGCGAAGTCAGGAGAGCTGAATCAGGAAAACCAGGAAGGCAGAAAAACATAGTCAAACGAAGCCAAAAGGCAGGGATTACAGAGGACAATGATGTCAGAATGAGCAAAGGTCAGTAACATGAACAAACAGCAAATGAGATCTTCATCAGAACTTCACAACAGAAAGACCAGCTTAGGCAAGAGCTGGACTAAATGACCTTATATTTATAGGCCTGGATAATGACAGACAGGAAACACCTGAGCAAACCACTAAAGTGTGCAGCTATAGCTCAGCACCAAGGACAGCACACACAAGAAAACACAGGTTTATAAGCTAAGGCTCAATGGAGTACAGCAGGTTTCCAGTTCAATTCCGGCTAGAGGCACCACCATGCAGTGAATGCTTCCAACCCGCACAGCCAAGGGAAAAACAACCACCACTAGAATGGCAAGTAGCTCACAGGCTCAATTGCAATGCAGCTGAAAGGCACCGAGGTTATATAACAGAGCATCTTAACATTAAAGCTAATGTGATATAGGAAAATGAACTAGGCTACTTTGGTAATATAACTGGTTGGCTTCTGGACAAAATTGATAGATTGAGCTACTGAAACATGTGCAATGTTACTGATGTAATACTCAGTTTTATTGATGTGCTACTACGCTTCTGCAATGTAACTGGCGAAATCCTGTGCAGTTTAACTGGGACACTAAGAAACATGCTTGCCAATATATAGCATTGTAACTCAACTCTTGTGATTTGGCAAACTACTAAAGCAGCAACTCTTACCCTTAATACTACCTACTCCAATAAATGCACTGTGGAACTCACAAGGGAAACGTATAACCAATCCATAAAAAATAGCAAATGAATTTGCGGACTATTACGAAAAACTATACAATATTGAACCAAGCCATTCAGATCCAAAAACATTAGAAAAAAGATCAACAACTTTCTTCAATCTGTACACTTACCAAAATCAACGACATCTCATCATAAAGATTGAACGCCCCAATAACAATAAAAGAAATAGAGAAAGCAATCCTATCATTTCCATCACCGGACCCAGACGGGTACACATATCTGTGCCATAAAGTGATTTGCGGTTGAAATATAAGAGGAAAAGTATAGTATAAAATGTCTAAATGGGATCATATATAAAAAAAAATAATATAGGGCTCCATAGTTTGCCTGGATCTGCATTTCTCAAGTTCATTATTTAATGAGGCAGTGTGGCGGCTTGGGGCAGTGCGTTGGCTCAGTGTCTATTGCTGCTGAAGTCCTGGGTTCAATTCCACCCTGGACTTCATCTGCATGGAGCTTGTATGTTCCCCCCACACTTGCGTGGGTTTCCTCAGGGCACTCCGGTTTCCTCCCACAATCCAAAAACATACATCTGTGTGTGTGTGTGACAAAATAGGGAAAACATGATTGTAAGCTCCATGGGGCAGGGACTGAAGTGAATGATGAGTCTCTGTAAAGCACTGCATATAATAGTAACACTATATAAGAATAAATCATATAATAATAAAATTCAGCTATTGAGTTTTATTTAAAATTTTAAAAGTGTGCT
The DNA here is from genome assembly GCA_019650415.1 of Pipa parva. Taxonomy (NCBI): domain Eukaryota; kingdom Metazoa; phylum Chordata; class Amphibia; order Anura; family Pipidae; genus Pipa; species Pipa parva. Next base: position 1,627 of record WMED01016529.1, read on the forward strand.
CATTAATTAATACTAACCCATATCTTTGGGAGGTGACAGTAGACTGGGATTCATATGAGGAAAACCTTCATCCTAAAATTAAAGATAAGGTAAGTGTAAGTAGCATATAAAGGGCACCATCCTATTTTATGTAATGAAATTTTCAACTCTCCAACTCCTAAACTTTGTTTTTGGTTGTTTTTGCAAGGATTTAAATGCAAATGAGTCATTACTTATTACTCACCGCAGTGCGGTGGCTCAAAGTTTATCACTGCTGCCTTGCAGCGCTGAGGTCCAAGGTCCTGGACTTCACCTGCATGGAGTTTGTATGTTCTCCCCGCACTTGCGTGGGTTTCCTCCGGGCACTCCGGTTTCCCACAAACCAAAAACATACATCTGTGTGTGTGTGACAAATTAGGGAAACTAGATTGTAAGATCCATGGGGCAGGGACTGAAGTGAATGATGAATCTCTGTAAAGCGCTGCGTAAAATAGTAGCGCTATATAAGAATGAATAAATAATAATAATAAAAAATAATAATAATAAAATTACTGACTGATATTCTGGACATTTTTCTGAAGGCATATATAAAGTAGCTACGAGGCAGTGACTTTTTCAGCAAAATATGATATTGCTTTCAGTGAGGCTTCAGGAGAAATGGAAAACAAATGCAAGGATGAATGGACTACTTTCTCTAGACCAAAGTTTCCAATTCTGCAAACAATAGACAGGCTGTCTCCAAGCTCATTCATCATTCTTTGAAAGCAGTGCACTAGTTTTCATGTTTGCTGATACAGTATCAGTGCAACTGGTATTGCTCACTAAGATTTCTCACTAGGCATCTCTACAAATTTTTCTATAATTTATCAGATCCTGTATGCATTGTGCAGAATGTTTGTGGAGGAAATCCTACTCCGAGGCGGACTTTCTGCATTATAAGTTTCTGCTCTCGTGCCTTAATTCCTCTCTCTCCCTAGCCAAACAATCCTACTTCAGAACTCTCATAAACCGGAATAAATCTAATCCCCTATTTTCAATCTTCAACTCTCTTCTTCGTCCTTTGCCCTCTAGTGTGCAAACGTCTCCACTCTCCCAGCAAAATTTTGTTGACTTTTAATAAAATAAAATCGATCATATTCGCAACCAGATTGCTGCTCCTCCTAATTGTTACGATCTTGCGTATAGGGAAGATAGTAGCCTCCGGAAACCCCGCCAAGGCAAACAAACACTAGGGCACGGAGTCTAAGGAACCCCCGGTTTTCACCTAGAGCCCCCGCAAGGAGGTTAGGCCTTCGCTGCGGAGGGAACCCAGGTCACGGCCCCTAGGATTGAGTACCAAGGCAGAATACGGAGAGTTTCCCTAAATGGACCAAACAGGCAAGGTGATCAGGCAAGTCGAGCAGGAACAATGGTATAAGCTAGGCTGGAATTATAGCTGAAGCAGAACAGGACACAAGGACTGTAGCAGGGCAGGACACTGAGACTAGGCAGGGACACAGTAACAAGGCAGGGATACTGTAACAAGGGCAGGGACACGTATAGGTAGGGTGAGGAGAACCTATAATCAGGCGCCGGTCTATTCTGACAGACTCCCTTATATAGCTAGGGAGCCTGTCAGAAGATCGCGCCAAACAATTCAAAAAGCGCGCCACCGCGACGTGCGCACTATGACGTCAGTGCGCATGCGCGGCGGCCGCATCCCGGAAGAGCCGCGGCGCCGCGATGCCCGATGCTGGAGCGGCTGGTGCAGGTAAGTATTAATCCTTACACTAATGACGCTGACATTATTCTACCTATGTCCCCTTGTGAGTTTCTGAATTCTTTTTCTCCGGCTACCCAGTCTGAAGTTTCTCAACTTCTCTCTTCATCCAGTCTCACGACGTGCCTGTTTGACCCTATGCCTTCTTCTCTAATAAAGTGCTGTGATTCTGTTCTTGTGCTAGCCCTCACACGCCTGTTTAACTCTTCCCTGTACTCTGGAGCTTTTCCTTCTTTGTTTAAACGGGCCTGTATTAAACTCATCCTTAAAAAAGCTACGTTGCACGCTGTGTGCCTTGCTAATTACCGTCCTGTCTCTCTCTTTCCGCTGGCCTCTAAACTTCTAGAATGTCTTGCCTGTACTTGCTTTACTAGCTTTCTGCAAGCGCACCATCTCCTTGACCCACTGCAGTTTTTCTTTAGGCCGGGACACTCTACGAAGACTGCTCTTTGTAAACTTGCAAACGATCTCCAGGCTGCCAAAGCCATGGGTCAATTTTCTGTTCTAATTCTCCTAGACCTTTCCTCTGCATTTGACATGGTTGACCACTCCCTTCTTATTCAATTTCTCCATGCGCTTGGGGTGTGTGATCGAGCTGCTTCTTGGCTGGCTTCCTATCTTTCTGATCGTCCTTCTTTGTCTCCCATACTAATTACTCCTCTTCTCCTGTCCTTAAGATGGGGGCACCCCAAGGCTCAGTCCCTGGCCCTCTCCTGTTCTCCCTCTACACTCTTTCCCTGGGTGATATCATCAATTAATTTGGTCTCCAATATCACTTATATGCCGATGATACCCAAATTTATTTATCCATTCCTGTGCTAACACCCAAATTACAGTCTCAAATCTTGAATTGTCTTCTGGCAATCTACTCGTGGATGGCCAAGTGCCACCTCAAGTTAAATCTTGCTAAAACAGAACTGATTATATTCCCACCCAAACCTGGACCTGTTCCTACATTTTCTATTCAAGTGGATGGTGCGATTATCAACTCTGTAACCTCTGTTCGTTCTCTTGGAGTGACATTCAACTCTGCTCTTTCCTTCTCTAAACACATCTCTTCCACTGCTAAATCTTGTCGATTCTTTCTTCACAACATTGCCAAGATCCGCCCCTTTCTGTCTCGCTCCACTGCTAATACACTCATGCATGCTCTTGTCCTGTCTTGCTTGGACTACTGCAGTTTTCTTCTATCTGGCCTTCCAGTTGTCTACCTCTCCTCGCTCCAGTCTATTCTAAATTCTGCTGCCAAAATTCTCTCTCTACAGAGGGGATGGCCCTACTCCCAATCTCACTCTGCTACCTGGCTTCCTGTAACTAAAAGAATCATTTACAGTGTTCTCCTTTTGACATTTAAGGCACTTCACTCTGTTGCCCCACCCTACATTTCTTCACTCTTATGTCTGTATTTTCCTCGCCGTCTACTACGTTCCTCTCAAAGCAACCAGCTTTACATACCTCGTACTAATACTGCCCTTTTTCATCTTAAACCCTTTTCACTCTCTGCCCTTCACCTTTGGAATTCTTTACCCCCTTGTCTCCGCCAGGTATATTCCAAAACCAAATTGAAGTCATACCTGTCAGAGCACTTGAACTGATCATTGATCTTATGTATAATTTTTATGTTTAATATCTGTATACATCTATTGCATTTATCTATTATTTATTTACTGTATTTATCTACATGTGTTTTGATCTATTTATTTGCATTTATGGACATATATTTCAACACACTCTACAGTGTATGTAAGTCTTCCTCCCACTTTGATTGTAAGCTCCATGTGGCAGGGACCTCCAACCTCTTGTGTCAATCACAACCTAGCACTTAATTTAATGTATCCTTGTGACATTTTACTTGTATTGTTTAATGCACTTTTCCCATGTCTGTATTGTACTTGTATTGCTGAATTGTACAGCGCTGCATAAACTTGAGGCGCTTTATAAATAAAATTCTACATACATACAAACATACAATTTAATTAATAAATTTAAAGATAATCATATTTAATCACCACTTCTGACTTACTATGGTAGTGCTTTGGTAAAGCAGAGCCTCCATAGGTATTGCATATACTATTTTTTTTTCTCTAGTGGGGTGTACAACTTATAGCAGTCTATGCAGTGAATAGTTATTAGGAGATATATAACATTTTCTTTCTTTCTTTATTCTTTACAATATTTATAATGTAAAATTCAAGCCACTTACATGCTCTGATGTTCTCTCTGAACCAAATAAAGGTGAGTCAAATATAGTCAATCTTGGTGTTTTGGGTGTAGATGTCATAAAAAAATTAAAGGAAGGAATATTTTCTGTCTGCTTCTCTTTATTCTCATATCTATGAATTTAGAAATATAAGTAAAAGACAAATTATACTGAAACCAATGTTTAAACATAGCTACACATCAGGCATGATTTGATATATTGGTGATGTTATTTCTATCTAACTGTAAAGAGGGTTGTTCTGAACATAATAGCAACACCCTATTGCATAAAAATGTAAGGACAGGAGCCCTGAGACTAACCTTGAGCTGGGTGTGAAGGACATATGAGGCAGTTTTTTGGAGACTGATGACAGAAGGACACCAAAAGTCCTAATGGTAGTCAATTAGATTAATAGAAGTAGGATGCAAAGTCATGCAAATTGATGTGAATTTCCCCAGTGAAATGCAGTAAAGTTATCCTCACTATGGGGTTTATTTATCAAAGTGAGAATTCGACTGTCGAAGTGAATTCTCATCAATACTTGCTTAATGACTTGATAAAGGGAGTACAGACCTCTTGAAAGCTTGTCTATTTAAAATGACTGTTAGTCCATGAAAAAAGGCATCACCAAGTATAGCAATACTCATTTTTTTGCATCTGTGGACTAACACGATCACTTGATCTCACTATATATATATATATATATATGTATATATATATACATATATATATATATATATATAACTGTTGAGTTAATGATAATGAAGAAGGAAATATGTAAAAGACACACAACTGTGTTCATTTGTCACTTTCCCATCTTCCTGTATTCAGCATATTGTGACGTGTACGGAATTGATGGCATGGCTACCATGTGGCGTAACAGACTGTTCAATCAAAAGTGACAATAAAAACTGCGACCAAGTGACAACAGGAACTAGAATATTGTGGTATAAAAAGAATGTAATATTCACTTAATACAGTTAGTTGTACATTGTGAGTATGACATCTCTAAGCATCACTATACTTCCATTACTGTTCAACTGACTAAGCCACACTATGCTAGAAACCCCATCCAACACCTTAGACTTCTTCGCACAGGAAATCTTCTGTTAGTGAATAAGGAGTAATTAAATTGCGACTATAAGAGAGCAATGACCCAAGTGACAAAAACAAAAAGGACAATACACTTAAAGCATACTTTGTAGATGTGAAAGGAAATAGAAAAGAAAAAAAGCATGGTTATATGAAAGAGAGATCTTACTAAAAATATTGCTTTGGGTGATAGGTCTGTAGGACAGCAGGGTTGCCAAACCTTGGAAAGGATTTTTACTGACATTTAAAATAGCTATAAGAGCAAAGAGGGGATCAGGAACTAAAAGTAAGTTATTTCCAATGTAACACAGTCCTAAAAACACTGCAGGGAACAATTTTGTTGTAGTTAACAGGGTCATAACAAGACATTGTCATATATTTACTGATCTGGATGTTTTTTTTTTACTGATACATGAAAATTTGGCCTTATTTTTATGAATATCAGTAAATTTACTGATGGTTGGCAGCCCTGTTGTACAAAGGTATTTTAGTTAATTTCTAGGTGTCTTTGTACTATTTATACAGTGCCATGGAAGAAATTACTTCTAAAAAAATAGGCCTTATGTTCTATAGAATGCTAAATGCATGCAGAATTGGCTCATGAATTGCAGCCAGAGAGCAGATGGCTCTATGTACTAGATGGGCTAAAGCAGGGGTAGGAAAACCATGGCTCTGGAGCCACATGTGGCTCTTCAGCCTCCTTGTTGTGGCTCCCTTGTGCCTTGATTGACAAATGAAATAAAAAGAAAAAAGGATATTCATCAATGTAATTTGGATTTATATATTATTTTATTTTGTTATTATTTTCTTCTGTTTGTTGTATTCTGGTGGTAAAATTAAAAAAAGATTAAAACTTTTAAAAGTTTCTAAGCTGTTATGTATTGCGGCTCCAGACTACTTTTCTTAGTGGAAGAGGGGCAAAATGGCATTTTTGATAGTAATGTTTGCTGACCCCTGGGCTAAAGTTATAAGCAATGTTGCCACAGGAGTCTGTATTGGGACCACTTCTTTGTTTAATAATGACTTGAATGAAGGCAAGTGGTTTCCTGAAGATATAAAATTTTACAGAGCAATACAGACTACTCAGGACTAGATATCCTTGCAGAGGTAAGTTTATTCTCCTGGGGTCTAATAATCTGCATGCACCTTGCTCCAATAATGGGGAGTCTGGGGACCTTATAGGGCAGTCATAGATAATTAGATAAACCACTGTACTCTAGGTCTAGCAAACAGCCGTAACTTTTAATGCACCAGTCTTTTAATGTTACTGATCATGTCACCCATACAGATTACACTATTTCAATTTACCTTGCACAGAAAACTGGGTTTTAACAATGGTACCAGTGTGGTCAGTGAGTAGATGGTTGAAAATATTTGACTACTGCTCTGCAGGAAAAGCTTGGGGAGTTAGGTAATTTGCAGTGGCTCATATTACTTCTGCATACTCTATTTAATGCAAAAAGGAAAAAAAAAACATACAGTTTGGTAGAAGATGCCTTGGAATCATGCTCCTTCTTCTTGGCGATATGTTCACAGTTTCTGGCAGAAGTACTTGGTGCTGTAGGAATACTCTCAATCAAGGTAAAAGAAGATGGAATCCTAGGTATTGCAAAGATTCCCGATGAGCTAGTTTCTTCTTCACTAATATTAACCTCCATTGCTTTTTGACTTTCAGAAAGTTTGTCCTTTATGAGAAATAAAAAAAGGGCATTAGCATAAGTGACTTTTTAGTCATCTACTAATACATGGGATTTGTTAGATAATAAGCTCTCATAAACATAACAAGGTGGTAATGATCATTTGTTTTTGGCATTTTACACAGCCATTTATTTGCTTTGCATGCATTACTCCTAAAAATATTATATTAGGATAACACATAGGCATACTTTATGTCTTTCTTTAATTGCATTTGTTGTGTTGATCATATTACCTGTTTATATATTTTGTTGCATACTGCACTGCTTCAACATACATGGACAGTTGAAGGCTAAAAAAAAGATTTCTGCCTGAACCATATGACTGCATAAAGTCTGGAGTAGATAACAGCACTGGGAACCAATTATCCTTGTTGGAAAAAAAGTTACTTGAAGTGAATTATAGTGAGCTGACACTACTGCCAGTGTGACCAATTTGATTCAGCTGCATTATTCTGAATTAAGAGGTCTCACAAAAGGTATATGATAATAGGTTAGTGGAAATGATCTGAATATGACTGGACTGAAGTAATTAAAATGAAAGGTGCAAGCTTATTGGATCTGATATGATTAAGTGATAGCAATAGGCTTTGGGGTTAATGCATAAACTAATGAAAATATTCACTGTATGTTGGTGTCCTTTTTGGTTGCATGTCCACTCACCCCTAACAAACTTATGGCATCTTACAAAAATAGGAAGGAACTAGAAATATAATCAAGACAGCATTTAGAAGAGTAGAAAAATATTTCACCTGCTTGAAGAGTGATAAAAGCAAAGATCCCTGTATTGATGCAAAGGACCTGCATAAATGTTTATCTAGAATTAAGAGTATTGGTGCAGTGTTGGTTGCACAATCATTATATAAATGTACATTTTATCAGAAGGAAATCTTAATTGTAATCTTATCACAAAAATCAATGTCTGAAGAATTTAACACTTACAAAAGTTAGATCTGTTTCGAAATCAAGAACTGGGGCTGATGAAACAACAACAGACCTTTTTGCTACAAACACCAATTATAATTATGAGACAAAGGGAAATGCATTCAAAAAAAGATCACTTTGCCAACCGTTTACCATTGGGATTGATCTATTTTGCTTTTGGTAGCTAGTAATACATGGCACTTTATATCAACAAATCAAGGAAAATAACCTGTCATATGCATCATAATATTACGTCAATGTAATTTAATATTCTTGGTTATATTTCAAGCATTTATTGCATGCAAGAATACCTAACATTATTTCAGAACTACTAGTAGGGAGAAGAACCTTGATGATGCAATATTTGCAAATGAACTGGCATCCTATCAACACCACCTATATGTAGCATTTTGAGGGTTTTGTTCCATTATCCAGACCAGAATTGAAAATGTTATAAAGGCATCTGGCTCAGCTGTGATTGAGAGGATCTAAGCTGTGTGTGACCAGAGCTAGTAGCGTATTAATCAAAGTATTTTTGCTAAATTGTACTTTTGTAGTTTATTTTGTAGTTTTTGTAATCTGAGAGAAATATCCATAGGCATCATAAAAAAATGAAACTACATTCTTTAGTTAATCTAGAGTAATAATAAAGTATTGTTATATTTATTTTATATAATTAACATATTCTGTACCTGAGAAGCATACCCAGAATCCTTAGATAAATCTATATATTCATTTCTCTGGTCCTCTTTGAGCTCTGCTAATAAAAATAATTTAAATAAAGCTTTAAAAAATCATTAATAATAGTTTAACTCAAAAAACATTGTAAAATGTACCAGGTTCTGAAGTTTCCATTTTGTTGGATCTTTGGTTTGGAGTAAGAACAAGCCTAAACAAGAGACATATATTAAGAATATTAACAACAATGGAAAAAAAAAAAAAGTTTCATGTTTCTTCACTTTTTACCGTAATTGAACTTGGTTGTACAGATTTGGCGGCAGTGGAGCAGGGGACCAGTCTTCATTACTGGATAAGTGAATGATCTGGTAAGATCAAAAAATGCAAATAAAACACTGTTTTTTGCTACTGAGTATGAACTTTATATATATATATATATATATATATATATATATATATATATATTTTTATATTATTCAGAGCTTCTATGACATGGTATTCCAGTAACAGGAAAGGTGATATTAAAGTATAGGTAAACCCTATTTATAAAGGTTGCCTCATTAAAGTATTGTACAGTGTAAAATCCTATCTCACCTTTTCACTCTGCAGCACTTGTAATACCTCTGTAAAATATTCCTCCTTCCTGTAGTGGAGAAGTACATGCCCCCTCCCCTCTCACATTCTCTGTCTTAAAAATCAACACAGACAGTGTCGGAATTCAAAGCTGTAGGGCTTATCAGTGAGAGGAAAGTATCAGATTACTAAGCATGCACTAGCAGAATGAGTCATTGTGCAACCTCATTAGGGGGCGGGGCTCCTCAGCACTATTACAGGAAGCAAGTACACAGAAATGCAGGCTGCAGGATTAAGAGGTGAGAACTGAAAAACACAAAATCGTTTTTACTTTTCAATGTTTCAGTTTATGTTTCTACATTATAAATATAATATATATGTATAGTTTGGTCACTAACTTTACTTACACTTTAATGGACTGGTGAGATCAATAAAAGAAAATTTAATATTTGGATTGGCAAGGCTATTCCTACACAATACTTAAAAATTTTAGGGGGTAATTCAGGAACGATCGAACTTACCTTGTGATGCTTCTAACCACTTCACCGAGTCAGGTACACACTCCCTGGTCTCCTGCAAGTGGAGATCAGCAAACTCTTTAAAGGTACTTCGGCTAACCTCGCGACCACTCTAGTCTCCTCGCCAAGCTGAAGTATCTTTAAAGCGTTCGCTGATCTCCGCTTGCAGGAGACCAGGGAGCGCGTACCCGACTCGGCGAAGAGGTGAGAAGCTTTACAAGGTAAGTATGATCATTCCTGAATTACCCCTTAATCTTTAAGAGAAGAGTAACACCAAAAAGGAAAATAGTCAACATACCTTTATACCTACTAAAATGTAACCTTCAAAAAATAATCTGAAGAATCTCTGATTTATTTTATTTAAAAATATTTTTGATTTCATTTTTTTAGGATACCTGTGTTAAAAAGGGCACTTCATCAAAATATATTATCTAAACTTCTATTTAATACAGTGGAACTAGGTAGGAGTCTGTTTTCCAAACAGATAAAAGATGGTTTCAATCAACACAGAGCAATAAATATCATAAATTTAACTTCAAAGACGTTTTAAAACATTGCGTATGAACAATTTTCATGCCAAATCTAATTGAACATTTTCTTATCCTGGTGTTACTGTTCCTTTACATACTGTGTATTTGTCTATATTCAGTGTAGTGAATGCTAGTGAATGCTAGTAATTTTGTCCATGGGTGTGCACAGGTCCCTTTATATGGGGTTGCCTGTGTGTCACCCTGGGATGTGCGTACACAATGTGCGTACACAATGACGTCATGCCCAAACGTCATCATGTGACACACCTGCGTGATGATATTGCGACAATGTCATCACATGGCACAAGTATGCAATCACCTCATGCACAAACATCTTCATGTGACACGTAACATGATGACATCAGACAGTAAGTGCATTAGGGGGTGCCTAAGCACACCAGGCATACCCTGTGCACATACCCATAATTTAGTCATTGTCTGAACAGTAAAAGAGAAATTAATAAATAAAACCTGATGGTTTTTTTCCTTGCTCAGATCTTCCTTTAATGGAATGGTGCTACTTTCTCTTTGATCAACATAGTCTTGTTTTTCCTCTCTATCTGCAAGAAAACATTTTTTTTAAGTAGAAAAACACTACCAAAATATTACTTTCCACTAGTCAGACAGACCTTGAAAACACTTAGTAGCATTAAATAGCAATATATACAGCATTCCTAATACAGCAATACAAGCTGAATCAGTGATTCTCTTTAAACAGAGATCCCCCTGCTTTTGTAAGAGAATGATGCACTGTAAATGTTCTCAACTGTGTGTTATAGCCAAAAACTGAATTGTGTGTATATACCAATATTTTTCATTAAGGAGAGCATTTATAACAGACAACAGGTCCTCACTAGCTAAAGCATTCTAGATAATACAATGTTTTTAAAATAAATATATCCTTAAAATAAACATATTTTACACTACTCTTCTTCCATTACTTTTATGGCTAAAGCAAATGTCTATTCCTCTTCCACAATACTGTCTCACACCACTATGTATGTACAAATGAATAAATACATACATACATACTAGCTCATACTGTACCCAAGGAACACAGAATTGAATAACGTCTGCTTGGGGCTCATACATGACACCTTCTAGGGAGGTAAACATTGTAAATGTATACCCTTCAGAATTTCTCAATGGAATTATACTTTGGCAGCCTAAAATAGGTGCAGAGATATGAGTAAGCCATTCTGTGTAGAATGACAAAATGCCCTTTGTATTCTCTGTTCTCTTACTCTACATACTTTTTGTCCTTAGTTTTTTTTCCAGTGTGGTCTCTGGATGCAATAACTGTTACTGTCTATCTTTTAAATAAAATGAAAGAGCCAATTTATGACGGGGCAACAGTATGTACTCAAACTAGACAAACACACTGCCTTCTTGAGCCTATTTAGTAAACCAACTCAAACCACTTATATAATGAACCACAAAGCTTTGCTACAATGTATAACTATATTTGCATTGAGGGGTCAGACATGTACTCTCACAAAGTCAACATGTCAAATACAGTATTTCCACATTCAAGGAAATATGATGAAGTAAAAAAGTGTGCTATGCTGTTGAAATAAGTCATTGAACATAATGTAAATATGTAACATCAATAAACATTGTACCTGTTTTGCTCAGTTTTAGTTGAAATGTAATGTCTCTGTTATGCTGCACTATTTTCTGAGGCAAGCATGGGATCTGTAACAGCTGTGA
>WMED01016530.1:0-13283 GCA_019650415.1 Pipa parva
TCCTTCTACATTCAAGATTGAAACAACAGGGCAGGTTGTTTCTTGGGGATTGCAAGCAGGAGGAGCATCCAAGGACTGATTTGCCGTTTGATTGGGTACACAGGACTCAATCAGAAATTAACTGTGCATTTCCAGCATTGTTTTATTTGTTTTATTTGTTTTAATTGTATCCAATCTTAAAGTTTCGGATTTATTACTGAGGGCGCTAACACAATATACTTAATTCCTTGTGATAGAAATATACTGTAACACCAATGTCCATTTTAATTTCGTTAGCTGTAATTATGCTTAAAAAACATGAACAAGGACTCTACTGCATGCTCTGATTTCTACCTATAATAATAAACACTTTACTGAAAGTAAATCTAATACTTATTACATGGGTTAGAAATTTCAAACACAGAACAGGGAAAAACTGAGAACCTTGAACAGCAATGTATCTAAAACTTTGGACCTCATTAACTAAAGACTAAGTAGTCACATAGAGCTATGAATTTGCATCTATTCTCCATTTCCCCATGTTTGCTTATTGAGCAAACTCTGCGAACTGGAGAATATGTCACCAATTTGAGCGACTGCGATAGTCGTAATTTTACGGAGCTCTTTGCATCATTTTGTGAGCACGTGTACAGGTATTTCTACTATTGACTAAGCGGAGGAGTGGTGTGAAGGTACAAATGTGACTAGGTGAACTGCTCCAAATTCACCTGTTTGATTTTGCCAATTTAGACTGTCAAATTGGGGGGTTGATAGTAGGGCTCCAGTGTCAAAAATTACAATGGTGACTGCGATTAAATGACAACATGACCTAGAGACAATGTGACATAGAAATGAAGAGAATATTCACAGAATAGAGTTAGTGGGATATGATGAGACAGATGCCACTGCCCTTCACTTGTTGAATTTGCCTCACTCTACATGACTGCTTGTCCTACTTCTATCTGACTGACTACACTACACTATGCATCTGACAGTGTTTACTGCTGTCCATGTGTTTGGTAAGTGTATTCCCCACTTAGTCAATCAAGTCACATTGCCAAAATGTCTACTTTGGCAATGCGACTTGAATTGTAGTAAGGTGAATTTGGGCTTAAGTCAATGAGACCAATTCTGTTTAAAATTAATAGTTGAAAATCTGACAGATTAGATGTGCTTAATGTGTGAATATAAAGAATTCTTTAGATAAACTACTTCACTATTTGAAGTCTTGAAATAAGTGATGTGTAGAGGTTGCAAAAGACGAGAATTGTTTAAGGTCTTTGATGAAATAAAGAAAAAATTCTAGTGTTTGTAGATAAGTGAAAAGTTGTAAACTGAAGAACTGTTGAAGATAATTTAAGAAGACTTTAAAGGTACTTGCAAGTGTCTAGTGGATAATGTGCCTTTTGTGCTTTTCTAATATTATTTGTAGTGTTTGAGCAGACTAGAGTGAGCATGTGAATGGTGAGTAATCTAGCAGTATGAACAAGTCATTTAGGTTGTTGTTTGTGCTATGATTGTGCATTCATCTTAATGTTTATGTGGATAAAAATGAAAGCATAAAAAAAACTGGTTTGAGGAAAAAAAGAGTAAAGTGAGCAAGTTTGTATCTAGTAAAAACTGGTTGCTGTGCCTAGACCTAATCAGGTGTTAAACCTTCTCGAAATGGGCATATTAACTACCTAAAATTAAGGTAGCTAAGTAAGGAGGGTCACTTTGTTTTCCTCAATTTTGGGATTTAAGTATACATCTCTACTACAGTCTCCTTTATGTGAAATCCTCAGATAGTTAAAGTAGAAGAATTTTATCTATAGAGGCAGGGTAAGTTAGGGTAACATAGAAAGCCCCAGGTCATATCAGGTGCTTGTGTTTTTCCCCATGCCCAGTCAGGTAATCCCTACTGGATTGAAATAGGGTTCATAGAACATCTAAATCCACAGACAACCAGATTATAATCTCAGTAAGAATCCTCACTGCAAAAGTACCCCACTTTCTTACAATAGCAATGTTTACCATTGATCCTGTTTATTTCCTCAGATTCTATTAGATCTTCGTTAGCCTCAATGTCGATTCGGGTAATTGGGAGATGAATTAATATGGGCATGGTTAGAAAATATCTATAAAATCATGGTGCACATACTATTTTACTGAATATCTTTTATTTTTTTGGTATCAGATTTTCTGATACTTGTGTTATTTTTTTTTTTTAAACACACAATCATTAAGTTAATGTTTCTTACCCTCGGCTGCAGAACTTCTAGGACATAATTAATTTATGTACAGTAATATGTTACTTCTAGGACAGAATTAATTTATGTACACTACTATGTTACTTCTAGGACAGAATTAATTTATATACACTACTATGTTACTTCTATGAGTCCCCTCTGATTTGTAGACCAGTTTAAAATAGTAGTACCTGTGTAGGAAAGATTTTGCATATTTTTTCTTTTTTACATTTAACTTTCTTTATTATTATCTATGACCTATGGAATTAGGTTTGCTGGGGATTACCTACATTACAAATACTACATTACATGTTATTGATATTGTAGAGGGTAGAAGAACAGGTAGAATTGAAGGAGGATATCTTTTGTTAGTATTTGTGCTTATTACATGTTAATATATTTGTACCTGTATGAATACACTCCCAGGTTATTTAGAAATAAAAGCAAATTGTAGAGTGTTTATGTTATTTTAAAATTATAGAATATACTGTATACCTACAATAAAAATAAGGCTATTTTCCAAAGTTTAAAAAAGTACTAATTAAGGAACACTCCACAACCACGATACAAGTAAATGGACACTAACATTAATTTTGACACCTGTAAGCTCTTAGTTACAATGCAAAATTATGTATCTAAGTTTATTACATATAAAAATTCAACACAGACATTAACTGAACATTGAAAGACTTATTTACAATACAAAATTATTTATACATTCCTATTGTGAGCTCTCTTAGAAAAATTTACTTTTACATCAGTTAGTTTATCCCTGCAGGTTTGCTTGGACCTTACTTGAGTTTTTATTATGTCTGTTCAATCAGCCGAAGGTACACCGAAAAGTCTAACTGCCACAATTGATGATGAACAGTAACATGGAAGTGATGCAGTAGTGCCTTATTAAAGATGTTTTCTAAGATGTACAATATGTACCTTTTTATAAACAAGTTGTAAGCATGGATTACGCAACATAAACATCCATGTTATTCATATCTCTTCAGAGGGCTTAGTGCTCCTTTAGCTATTGGGGGAGTTTTTGTAGAGGAACAGATGTTAGTGCTATAGTTTTGGGACTTTGCAGTTGCCGTGATCTCAAAACTGAATGCAAATATGTTCATGCGTTGTTAGCAAATGTTTCTTGTGCAGTAGTCAGAAGAGTTAATACTTTGAGTTAGTGAGAACATTAAGCACATTTTTTTAACAATAGTTAATATAAATATGGACAACGAAACAAGAAAAGTCATTCCAAATCTCTGAAGCAGTAGCTACATAAATGTCCTCTGTGTTTCCTTGGATTATATTTCTCCTGTGATTAACATGCTGTAGTTACTGGTTTCCAGAAACTGGATCACACTTGCATGTATGCTTCATCCTCCAGGGTAAAAAGTAATAACTACTACACTGATTAGGGAAATGATATAATTAACTAACCTTGGACTTTTTTAATTAGACACAGGTATTTGATCACTGCTCATATTCTTAAACCCTATTAGACATTTAACTTTTTAGGAAATATGAAATGCTTGTTCACGTACTAATTATACTGGTGACATTTAAAGGGCTATCAATTATGATTTGTTTTTGATTCATTTACATAATTTTTTTTTTACATTTTTGGAAATGGTTTCAATGTTCTCTACAACACAACACTTAAATCAGAAAAAAGAGGTTTTTTTTTTAATATTATGTGATGATAACGCATATTATGAAGCCACATAATGTGCATTTTGAACATTACAGCTTTGATTTTAGTTTACTGTACTTGTTTTAAGAATCATTTTGAGAAAACGAAAGTATTCCAAACATTTGTATTGCATAATTCAGTAGCAGCTTCTTGAATTTTCAGATTTTGCTTGTTTTGCTACTGTTTTTCTCTATTGTTTCCCCCGTATAAACAAGAAACAGCTCCAGGATGGTAAACTGATTAAAATGAGATTTTGGTAAGGGAAATTTATTTTATTTACCTTAGTAAAGCAGACTTGATATTACAACCAGCTAAGGAACAGGTGAAATCCACCTGATGCAAGTACCTGATGACCCTTAAAGGATAGCTCAAGGCTTATTAAACTAGAGAATGATTCTAAAGTGGGGGGGGGGGGGGTTAAAATACTTACTGCTATGCTATTTCACTGCCTCCTGCTTGCCTCAGTGTTGATCTTTATTTCTTCTCCTTGCAGGCTGCAATCCTCTTCATTTACTTTTCCAGTTGAGCATATGCAGTAGCAGAATTCCAACGCAGTTCTGCTACTGTGCTTGCTTAGCTTGCAAAAATTAAACAGGAAGCAGGAAGTGAAGAGGACTGCAACCCGCATAGAGAAGAAATGAAGACCAGCGCTGAGGCAAGCAGGAAGCAGCGCTGGAGAAATGGAACACAGTGTTATTTCAGCCCCCATTTACAATCACCCACTAGTCTAACAAGCTTGGAGTTCTCCTTTAAAACAGGAGGAAAAAAGATACAGTAAAGAAGCAATACTGTGACCATTGCCATAAGTAAAAAAGGGAAAATTGAAAACCATCAACAAATACATGGAGAAAAATGCTTCACTCCATATATTAAAATAACTGACAATGACTGGAACTATGAGTTTAGCTGATACTGTTTCTGTAACAGCTTTCCAAAGATTAACTAGCAGATTGCTCACCTGTAGAACTAGCCAATTCTTGAAGACTTGTCATGTTGATTTATTATTCATATTTATATAGCACAGTGCTTTATAGAGTTTAACCATGCACTTTACTCCCAGCCACTGTGGTGCGATGACAGTTTCTCAGCACTTTATATTGATAAACTGTTCAGGTTAGTCCATGCCTCTGTGGAGCTTACAATCTATTTTTCCTGTGCATTCACACAGATTATTGCCAGTTGAGTCAGGCTTTAACTAACCTTAGCATGTTTTATTTTTGGATTTTTGAGGAAACTGGAACAACCAGAGAAAACCCACACAAGTACAGGGAGAACTTGCAAACTTCATGTAGAGGTATTTGGGAAATTTGTTTCCATTACTAATAAAAAGCAAATGAACTAAAGTGTCTGTCTTACTCATGCATTCAATAAACATTAAAATTGGATATTATACCCAAACAAGGTATCTCTTGGAATTTGGTAAAATTACATTTATTACACAGCCCCTATACTGTTCCACTCCAGCCAGTCATTTCTTGGAGGCTGATTATTTGACTTTATTTGCTTTGTCACTTGAATCTATGGTTTTCCCATTTTCTGTACAGAGACAAATGAAAGTGCATTGCAAATAATGATAAGAAAAATACATGGCAGTTATTAAACATTTCCAACAATCTGCTTCTAAAGCTATTCAGTTTTAGACAAGGGCACATGTATTTGTCACTTAGCCATGGTTTCTTCTTGAAAACATTGATGTATGTGTTTTGATTAAGTAATCTTGGCCATGAAACCAACACATTCGTGACCACATTCAAAAGCATTATGAGAACTTTGTGTGTTTTACCATCTCTATTTGCTGCCAGAGAAGTAGCAGATTTTAAACACTAAGTACCAATAAGCCTAAGGGTACAAAATCCTCCCCTCCCCACACATCAAAAAACCTTGAGCCTCAGCCCCTGCATCATTCATAAATATTAAGTAATTCATCATTGATTGTTATTATTGAGACTTCTGAAAGAAGTGATGACAACGTTGCATATACTCTTCTTTTCTCTTTAGTTTTTTTTTTTTATTTCTCCTGTTTTTGTTTTCCAAACGTGCATTACATACAATTAAAAAGATCACATACCTATGAATGGCAGAGCTTAAGCTTTCATCTGATAGAAAGCTATAATCTGGAGTCTGTGTTCCTGTGTAGTGTTTGGGCTAAAGGAGAGAAGCCTTTGTGACTATAACATAATAAGAGTTCTGATTATGCTTCTGGAATTGTTTCCTTTGTGCTGTGATTGAATTGCTAAAACTCCACTGGCACAGCAAATACATAGCTTTGGGGGATGTAGGATCTCATCAGTGTATGCAGGAATGTAAAGATCTGAAAAGTAAGATCTCAAAGCAAACAGCAGAAACTCCTAATTATGATGTTTTCTCTAAGTATTCCATGTGGGAAAACTGCCCACAAAATGATATATGTGAGGAAGCTTGATGAATGAAATTTCCGCCTTCTTAAATATCATAAGTGAAAGAGACTGTATAGCCTCAACACTCACAATGTCAGAGAATAGCTGATTCTGATACTATGATACCCTTTTAAAAAGACTAACATAGAATGTGAGCAAAATATATTACTTCATAAACTCTGATGATGCATATAGCCATCTAATGAAAATGTATAGAACCCATCCTGCTCCATTCAATTTGTGTGCATCTCTTCATCAAATAGATTTAGCAAAAAAAGTCACAAGAAGCACATCTAGACTAAATCTGTTTTTTTTAATGTCCCTTCTTGTAAAAACATGTAATTCTCACACAAGCACATATTGAAAATGAGGGATGATATCTGATTTCCTGAATCTGCAGGGCGGCTATAAAACTATTTTTGTTTTTATTTTTCTGTGAGAGTTATGGAAACCCCAATTACTATATATATAAAAAAAATGGATAATTAATAAGTGTGGGACCAACATTTGCCCTGGAAGTGGAATTTTATATTTAATAACTGCAAATAAATACATTTATTAGAGGGAATTCTTCTGGTACAGCTTCTGCGTTACGTAGGATATATATTTTTGTTTCCTAAACAGACAACAATGACTGCATTATGCTCTAATTTGACAGTTGCATTGGTCACAGGGTATGATGAACTTTGTCTTCAGATTCCTGTAACCATAGTAAAAACATCTGGCATTAGGTTTATGGTTGTTAACACCTTTAATAAACTGCGTGACTTAAAGGAAACAATTATTGCACCAACTGAATTACCTGGTATCCTAAAATATCAAGATTGTCATTGGATTTAATTGCAATACACTATATACTGCTATGAAGATTTACAATAATTTGCTTCCTTTTCTAATATAATTATTCTTTTGTGCTTAAATGAGCGCTATTTTATATGCCAAAAAAATGAATGCAAAAAACGAATTTATCTGCCAAAAAATGAATGCAAAGATCGTAACTCAGTTTATATTATAATGGGGCAAACATTTTAAAACATGCCGGTAGTACAGTGTCCATGAGCGAAGTACTCATAAGAATATTCAGTTTTACTGCTGATAATAGAACAGATTTGCTGCCAACTTTAACTGGTTAAAACAAACTGGTCAGTATACACAGAACAATTTGTCTACATTTTTATACTGTTAAGGTTAAATGATCAGCCTATTGGTTATCATGGTAGATGCAGTCCAGTGGATGCACATGCAGCCATTGGAGCATGCATGTGGTCATAAGCAGATATCATGCCACTGCCCCAATAAATAATATGCACAAACTGAATGCATTTGATAAACTGTGTGTGGCCTGATATAAGTTTCTATACCAACATTGACAGCATACGTCAAAGTTATAATGGTGCTCTGATAATATTGCCATTTAATAATATGACTTTATTATCATCAAAATTAATTTTGTTTTACCACTTTGAGCTCACAGCAGTTCAAAGTCACCTTTAGTGTCCAAATGCATGTATTATGAACACTGTGGACAATGACATTGCATGAACTGTTTAACATTAGAAATGAGACATTGTGGGATTGTTGGCTTATATTGGCAATTTTTACAATTGAACCTTAATTGACACAGGAAAAGTGTGAAAAATGACCCATCTGATCATATGACACATTATTTGCTTCCAAATGTCCAGTGACTGTGTTCATTAAATGGATTGTAAATGGATGCATTTGAATGACATAACAGTTGATGACAATTTACAAGTGAGGAGTAGGACAGATTGTATTGGTGCATATCCTCTCATGCAGCAAAATTTATTAAACTCCTAAAGACCACTCTCGGTTTATCGAGCGAGATCTTGCTTTGTTCTCACGAGATTTTTTCAGTTTTTCATTATTAAGTTTTTCAATCTCGATTTTTCTGATTTTCCGATGGAAAGGTAGCTTATTTGCCATACTTTACATTAGAAGTTTGGCTACCTTTTTATTGAAAAATTGAGATAAAAAAAAACCTCAATATCAAAAACTGAAAAAATCTCACAAGAACAATGTGAGATCTCGCTCAATCAACTCAGAAAGATTGAGAGCGGTCTTTCCGGGTTTAATAAATTTCTCAGCTAGTGTCATACTAGCCTAATTGCTTTATGTTGCAAGGTTGTATAAAGCACTTGTTTTGACCATATTTTATTTTTTCACTGTGTTTAATTAAGAACTGAGGGAAAATTCAGCTATTCCTATAAGGGAAGAGTCTTTTCTCTACAACTTTGCACTTCTGGAGCGAGTCCATGGCCATTGAGAAGATTGGGACCATTAAATGACTTTGGATTGGTAAATAAAGAGACTGGGTTTATGTTGGTGATTTCATACTTTGACTAATGTTTTGCAGTACAGCATGGTTAATTAGCAAGTGGATGTGAAATTTTACAATCTTCATTTGAGAGATTTTCAAGAAACTGGTATGTAATTTTGTATTCCTGTGAACCCACAGTTTATTGGAGAAATGATGTGTTCAGATGAGTATTCTTTGTAATGTTGCTGCTTGATATTAAGAACTAAATCACATCTGCTAAAATGTCTATTTCAAAAACGTTTCCCCAGTATGTGAAGGATTAAGGTGTCCATTTACAGTGACCTATAATTATGACACAAATGTTAGGGTTTTAGAATAAGTCATAAATGGCTCAGTGCCAGTCATACAGGATGTGCTTGTACAAGTGTTCGTTACTAGGCCAAAGCCAGGGTTAATTTTTAGAAAACCTAGGGTTACTGAATCAGTTCCTTTCCCGCAAAAAAAAACACTTAGTTACTTATTTACTGTATTTCATATAAGATAATGTGACCTGGTATCTAGTAGATTAAAAAATCCAACCTGCCACATGCCTATTGCACTTATGCATTTCTTCCTTGTCAATATTAAATATTTGCATACCAAGAGTATCAATAGAAGATATCCATAAAATCTAAATAGTAAATTGTATATACTGGCTTTGAAATGTAATGAATTCAATTTTCTAGTTTGAACCTTTACAAGGGCACACAGTGCATTTAATAAACAAAAAAGAGGTTTATTGAAGTATTCGACTTGCAACACACTGTTGAGTTTTTAAATCTCTCCATCAAGCTAACTAATCCCAAAGGATTTTACATTAAGATTATGTTAAAAAGATGCATGAGCAGAATATATTTCTTTTGTGAAATCACAATTACACTGTTCATAAATCAGTTCTGTTTTCGGCAAACCAAGTGAAGATATGCTTTTGAAGTTGTAATGAAATGCATCTCTGTAGGTCATTTCTGTAGATAAGTTTAGTTTCTTTTCTGATTCATTGACTAGATATCCTTTGATGTTGTCATCCTCCTACAACACTACAAGGCTTATCCTTCAAACCACAACTATTAACTGCTATTACTAATGGGTAGTATATGTTGCAGTAATTAGCTATTTAGCTTGTTTTGATACTTTGTTTATTTTTAGTTTACTTGGGATATTAGATAAATTATCTTTAGTGGTAGGGATTATTTTGATTAATCCTTTCCTTTTGATTATGAAATTGTATTGCCAAGGATATGACCTGATAGGGAACTGTACAATAAAATTCAATTAGGCAGTTTCCTGTAAGGTCAGAACCTTGACTATAAATTGAGTTGTTCAATGGTTCAAACCTTTATTTGTGCCAGGAGATGCAAGCTACAAAGACCTGTTCTAAGCTTTTTGTTTTCAGCAAAGGTGTTTTGTAGTGTGGTAGGTAGCTATGGATCAAGACCAGAAGATTACTTCCAATCAAAAGAAGTAGGCCTGAAAAAGAAGGTGGACCCTATAATTCCATGGTCTACTTTATGGATGAATGAAGGACCAAGGGATTTGTAGTATGATTGCAGGACATGTGGAATGGATGAGTCTGTTGTATCCATCTTGGCTCTAGCTTCACATATCTTAAAACTTTATGTTACCTTGTAGCTATAATGTGACCTTGCCTAAGGAATTTGAGAAAAACAAGTTATCACAATTTTTGTGACTGGCATAGAAAGGGGGGTAGAAGAAAGATGTCAGACTTATCTGAGTTGTGGCCTTCAGAATACTTTCACAAAATTTAGAATAACAATTTTAGTGTGTAATTGGATGGATGTTAAAGCCTATATATGTATTTAGATGTTTGTAATACTTATCGAACTAACAACCAATAGATTTAGAGAATTGTAACCAATAACCAATAGTTATAGATTAAGTTATAATCCATCCTATGTGGGACTGCACCTTTTTTTCCTGTCTTATGAATAAAGTATAAAAAGTGTGTGTTGTCAATCAATAAACCAGATCTCATTCTGTATCTCTCTGTGTTTGATCTCTCTGAGCAGGCTCATCTTTTAACCTTTGATTTGGCCTGCACTGGAAAATAATGAGATGACCTGAATTGCAATCACAGCAGAAAACATCCATTGGAAAATTTTAAAAAGATTATTTTTTTACTATGGGTTACAATATTGAGTACAAAGTGGATGAACACTTGTTTGAAGATCTCACAATAAACTTGCAAATTGAATCTATGCAACCTCCTCAACTCCTGTTCATTTTCTGATAGAATGGATGGAAGTGGATTCTGCTGAAGTATAATTTTATACTGTTTTTGGACAGTCTGAAAACTAGCCTCTATATAAAAAGAAATACATGCACTTTTAAACACATGATTTTGGCATGCAGGTTGCGATATTTTAGAACATCCATTTAACAATCTGTTTTTGTTAATATGCTCAGTTTCTCCTCCTATTTCTCTTTTTCTCTTACTGAGATCTTCTAATTCTATCAACTCCAAACTCACAAAAGCTTGACAATGCACATGATAATTACTGATCAGGGCACTCTGTCATGGAAGCTTTGAAATGTAATTCATATCCTTAATATAATTTCACTTCCTTTTCAAAAAATAGTTGGCTTAAGAAAAAAGGTAGCGTTTTGTTTAAAGTGTGTTAAATGGTCGGTGTTAGTGCACAGCAAACAGCCTCCATCTTGATTAAAGACAGTAACACCTTTCTAATCATTTATAACTGAGCATGCCTTGTACATCTCTTTCCTGGCAATCACAGACATAAAATGTTGGCAATTTTAACAGATCACTCATCACTGGAATCAATGGGAATTTCCCATATGTTGGTGAGCTAACATCCTAAAACACTCCTGCGTGTATTTTAAATGAGAGTCCCTGTGTTTCATACTCAAGGAGCCAACTGTAAATCTACCAGTAAATCAGCAATAAATCAGCAATATTCCCAAGAAACATTGTGGCGATGAAGCAAATGGAACCTGCCAAGAAGACATTTCTCTTAAAAGTCTAGTGTATATAAATCTTTACAAGCACATTCAGGTGCTATTCAGGGCAGAGTCTGCTTAGACCTGGATGTTCAGATAAAAGGACCAACACAACAAAAAATTGTTTTACAGAAACATTAACTAAAGTCTGAATTTTTCCATAAAGGTGAGAATTTGTCACTTTCCCATATTCAGGTATTCAGCAAACTGTGCAATGTGGTGAATTTGCCAGCTAGCAACAGTCACACACTGCACATCGACAACTACTGACACGGTAGCAAACTCGCTATGGAAATACTGATGCAGTTGCGAATTTGCTAAGTGAATCCTCTGTTTAATCAATAAGTAATAGAGAATCAGGGAGTAGCCACCTGAAGTGATGAGCATTCACTTTGTCAGTCAAATTCTCACTTTAATCAATAACCCCTTTAGTGCATGAGAAGCACACCATATACAATTTATAGCAAGCACTAGTTAATACTGCATGAACACGATAACATTATCTCCATATTTTTTGCAATATTTACATTTTTTGTCATTCCACAATAATTACTGTTTTCCCTTGTGGCTTATGTTTTTATGAGATGGGAGCACTGATAAAAAAAAGAGGGTTTTTTTAAAAAAAAAGAGAGTTTTTTTTAAAAAAGGGGGTAATGGTCAGAAAGTGGTAACATTTTTCCTTAACTTAGCATTTTTGACTGTCTTGCCAACTGAAATAAAACAACCATGCTGCTGCAAATTTTATTTTTTCTGCCACAACTTTTCATTTTACACTTTCTGGCATTTACTAGTTTGTGTTTAGGGCTTCATCTAGTAGTCACTGGTTATGTATCAGCTTTGGTAGATGCAAATATTCAGGTACACTATAGACCCCTCAGTTGTATGATATCACTATTCAAGACCTATCACATCTTATATATTTCTGTGTAATGGGCAGTTCTGGGAGAGGAGAGGTGAGGGTAACTACATCTTTTTGGATCTTCAGGGGCGATGGTAAAGTAGATCTTTTTATACATCACCTCAGAGGTGAGATACAGGCACAGTTATTTACTGGGTATTAGAGTGCCCCAAACCAGGAGTGTAGTGGACCCAGATGTTTAAGTGTCCTTGCACTGATGGGTGGACATCCAGCACAGGAATATTAAGCAGACAGGCAAGGGCCCCAAGGTAAATAACTCACCTGAGATGAAGGATGAATCCCCATGCATTGCCTCCCCTAAAAAATGGTTGCTCTGCTAAGAATTCTCCTCAGGCATCTACTAGATACTAATGTGTTCTACACCTGTGAGTAACTGTATATGTTGTTAATTTTCAACCTTAGTAAATTTCGATGTTATTTGAAAAAAATTGTTTGTGTATTTTGATCAAGAACAACTTGTGACCAGTCAATGAAATAGTAATATTAGTGCACAACCCCTGAGTACTTTGCGATGAGGCTATCCATGCAATTTAAGTGGGCTTACCCCTGGGATCTTGTAGTTGCTAGCTTGACACCATTTTTTTTAATTCATTTTTTTTGCAATTCAATTTCACTGAAATTGATCTCCAGTCCTGACCTGGTATAATCCATTACTTCTAATGAGATGATGAAGTGGAAATTGGGAAGTCATGCTGAAATGTATCAAATAGTGTAAAAACACAGCGATAAAAAGATGAATCCCCACAAGGGGATGCACAGTGGTTGCGCTGGAAAACAATAA
>WMED01016531.1:0-13283 GCA_019650415.1 Pipa parva
GAAGGCTCTAAAGAGCCGCATGTGGCTCGCGAGCCGCGGTTTGCCGACCGCTGCCCTAAAGCCTAATTATTAAAGCTAAATATAACTTCATATTCACAATTTCGAATTTCTGGAAGCACAGATTGAATATATAGTATTATAAATGCATTTGAGGCATTTTCAATTTTTGGTGTTGCTGTTCTTTAAACAGCCAGCTTTTCCTTCATCTGTAAGACGCAGTATTTCAGCAAAGCAATAAGCAGGGCCAAACTATAAAATGTTCTATGCACAGTTTTTCTGGATTTTTAAAATGACACCCAAGCTTAGACACAATTAAATCATATTCAACTTACATGCACCTCTATAATTCAATCATATAATTCTTTACATCCATTTTTCCATGCTGCTAGAATAACATTCCCAGGGCGTTACTCATCAAGTCCAAACAGTCTGAATTCAAATTCATTTGCCACTTCTCCAACTCCGCTAAGTCATCAAACTTTGTGATGTGGTGGATTTGCGCCTAACACCTTATGATGGTTTCATAGTTACGCACTTTTCCGCATCATTTTGTGTTTGTGCAATTTGGCTATTTATCAAACGTTAGACTGCTTCGAAATAGCTAATGTGCCAAGGGGTACTGCTATTAATTTGCCAGTTTGACCTTGACAAATCAAAATGGCGAAGCAGGGGGCTGATGGCAAGGCCCCAGGTTGGCTTACTTAAACCAGCAATAATAGAAAGCAAAGACTGCTCTATCCCCAGAGTAAAAGCTTTGTAGAAAAGCCGGGTGCTCAGGAGAGAAGAAAAAGACGTCTCGGTTACCTCAATATAACATAAATATTCTCCGGCACTCCAAGGTAGATAAAAAAAATTCTTTATTGAATAAATCAGTTAAAACCAGGGACAATAAAAAAGAGAGACAAGCACCAACGCGTTGTGCGCCTGGTGGCGCTTAATCATAGTAAAATGCATATGTGCTTGTCTCTCTTTTTTATCGTTCCTGGTTTTTACTGATTTATTCAATATAGATATTTTATCTACCTTGGAGTGCCGGAGAATATTTATGTTATACCTAGGTTGGCTTAGGGAACTGCATGCTCAAATTACAAAGAAAACATAGTGACCAAGTAACAAAATGACCTAGAAATAGTGTTAAATAGAGAGGGATCTAAACAACAGCTGTTGTAACGTAGGCACCTATAGTGGTGATATATTCCCTTATGATTAATCCTGCCTATTAACAGAATTTTGACATTTGTATGAATACGTGTTTTACTGTACGCTGACTACAAATAAATTAGTGTCTGTTGCCATTTGCTTCTTTGCCAAAGCAATTATGTTTAGTGAATAATTAGTAGTTGGAATTTTCTTTTCAAAACAACACTATGAGATGCACTTACCAGTAAACTAAAATCATAACAGCACCAACAACAAACAAAAGTATTTCAAATGTCTGATATTACAGAACACACAAATGTCACCAGAGGCCTCAGGTAGTGGGTACAATTTACTGATATTCTGCACAGTGGAGGATCTGGTTCTTTATATTTATTTATTTTAAAGGTTATTATACCTTGGCAGCTAGGGCTATTTTATAGTATACAATGAGATTTAGCCCTGGACACCAATACAAAGAAGGGAGTGAACAATCACTTGACAGAGTTACAGGAGGTGCTGACTGGTGAGAGGCACAAGAGTATAAGAAAAAAAATTATATTCATATGGGTTGAGAAGGTTATGGACCAATCTGCAAAAAAAAAAAAAAATACAAGAATACCAATCTAGTTAAAGACTTACATAATTTATTGCCCTCTTTATCATAGCCATGTAGAAAGATGGCCCCTTTCTCAAAACACCATTTAGGAACATTGGATTCACTTAAATCTGAAAAATATAGAAACATTTTATTTAGAATACAATTCACTTAGAAAAGAACTGATTTAAATGAAAATTTGTCAAGGCTCCTAAAGGAAAACATGCCCTGTTTATACAGTCATACATGGCCTGGAAGGGCACTATTCCCTAAGAATCACCTTTTTTACTATACATATCTATATACGTGTATATGAATGCTGAAGTTGACTTTGATAGCTGCAATATATATTCATAATTCATGTATGCATTCATACTGTAATTTCTCTTTGAAAAATTCTATTTAATATCAGTTATTACTGTCCCATGACCCTGCTGTGGCCATTTGCTCACATGATTGAACTCTGCATTGTGTTCAGGTGCAACAATTATGACAAAATTATAAAATGATAGTGTTAAAATAATGCCTTGTTAAAAGGATTTGTAAGAAGTAAGCAATAGGTATAACCCATTTTAGTAAAAAAGCTCCTGTTTCCCCAAAGTAAAGCAAAGTGACCATTCGATAAATATTCTGCTCTGTAAGATATACAATAGGGTGTTTACTTAAGCTACCATTCATTCCATATAAACAGTGCTTAGCTGCATATCAGTGTATGTCACAGTGCATCAATATTTTTGCTTGCTTCAGTTGGAGTATACCTTATGGAACCTCCTAGAGCAACTTCATCTAAAGCTAGGTTCATATGAGCATATTATACGCAGCGCATCATACGCTCATGTGGAAAAAAATAAAATACATACGGCTCAATGAAAGCTGATGATACTTACCTAGTTCTGGAAACAACAGCGTATAAGGCTCATACGCTGGGTCCGGAATGCTGTGTGTCACATTTTGGCGTATATACGGCGCGCCCAAAATGCAATACACAGGAAGTGATGTGAACGCAGAGGGAGCATTCACACTGTCACTGGTAAGTGCAATAGAAAAGTACGCTCGACGTATTTTTCTTTTTTTTCACGTGAGCGTATGATGCGTTGCGCATCATACGCTTGTGTGAAACTAGCCTAATACTGACTAATATATTGTAGTGTTTTGTTAAAGTCTATAGATTATGTCACATCCATAGTAAGCAATATGGCAACTCCCAACTGTGGAAATGCAAAATGTACATATGATAAATGTAGGTAATGCAACAAAAACTTCTTAATTTAATGCCTCTCAATTGATTGATTACTCCAATACAAGCAAGTTATATTTCACAGAATTTCTAAATGATCAGTAACAAAAATTTCTTTACCATTTACAGTCATCTCTTTTCTCCAAATTAGGCTTGAATCAATCATTTTCAGTGCTTCCTCTATTATATTGTGCCTCCACAAAAGGTAGCTTTCTACGATGATGTCATCATTCTGCAGTCTTTCTACATCCCGAGAATCATACTTGTCGGAATAATCTATGGTTTTTAGAAAATGATATTAAGTACAGGAATGCAACATTTCTATGACACATGTGTAACGCTATTTTGAACTCATCCTGCGTTCACATGCATTTACTTCACTGGATTTACCCACAGCTCACTCAGACACTCAGGACCATAGGCCCCACTTACATTAGGAGTAGTGCCTTTACCTTCAATATTCCAAATAAAGGCCACCAGCAGTTCTAATTTCAAACAGGAACAGTTTATTTACACATCACAGCAAACAGTATCTTCACACACTTAACTTGAGATATCACACTTGTTCAGTACATTCAATAGCTTCAGTATAGTTACCCTCCCTTTAGCACAACATGTATTTAGGAGCAGCTCTCACACTTCTTGGTGCAGTGTGGACATTCCAACCTCTGGACATATCATAGGGGACTCCCTTGTAGCATCTGAGATCTGAACCAGAGAGTCTTTTTTCACCCCAGAGTGTACTGGCATCTCTAGACCTATGGACTATCACCCTAAGGTCCTTTCACTTCAGGCCCTGCTCTAGGTACTTGATTTACATGCAAAGTACCTGGGTGTACTACACCCTCTGAAATCCTGTTGGGGATAGCTAGTATTCCATAGTTTAGGGCTAACTATCACTCTCTGGAGCAGCGGTTCTCAACCTGTGGGTTGCGAAGCCGTACCACAGGGGTCGAGAACCGCTCCGGCACCCGGAAGTGCCCACAGGAACCCTTCTTATAAGGGTTTCTGCGGGGTGACATGATGACGTTTCAGCCAAACGTCACCACGTGACGTGCGTACGTGATGACATTTCGGCCAAAATGTCATCACGCGCAGCGCGGTGACATCAGCGCCGAGGGTCGCTGCCCGAAAAGGTTGAGAACCGCTGCTCTGGAGTGATTAACACAGGAACACTGCTACCTTCAGCCGCCTGGTGGAAGCCCTGGATCACACACCCTCACTTTCTGGACAGAAGCTTATATCACCTCTGGGGAACCACTACTCCCAGCTATGACATATACTGTGTATTACATTCTTATCATAATTAATACCTCACTCCACTAGAGGAGTTATTTACCAATTCTTAGAACAATATCATTTTATCAGAGACACATTGCTAAAGCTCAGTTAATACATAAACACTATAAGGAAATGGAATCCTACCATTTCAATTTTCTTAGACAGGTATTAGTAGATCTTTAAGGAACTGCAATACTTCTAATACACAAACAATTTACAATGCAATTAGTGATGACAATGATGTCAAAGTCAAAATTACTGAAATTAAGACTGGGCAGTATTTTGGTATTGTTTGTTAACCTCTTTATTATAAAATGCTTACAAATTTAATTACTAACATTTGCTCGCATGGCAAACCATATTTATTAAAAATATACATTTCATGTGTTTGCATCATGCTCTGTTTCTGTATAACCCTCTCTCTGCTAAGCATATCATCTGTCTGCAGCCATGAATCACCCCAATTTTAGCCTAATTTTGGAAAGTAGTTCACAATACAATACGCGTTAATATCACATTAAGCACACCCTTTACTATCATAGCGTATATTTTAATCCTAAACAGTATAAAAACCTTATAGGCACAGGCAAAAAAACAAAAAAAAAAAAACCTTTAGAAAGACTTGAGGTAGCTGCAGAGCAAATAAACTTGATAACAATTAAATTTTCTCCAATTAGTCAATTTTCATACAATTTAATCATAATGGGCAGTGATTATTCCACATTTTCTGTAAGTGGATACCAAGTCATCTATACAGATCATTATACTGAGTTGAATTTTTGGTTGAGAGTTTGCACAAAATTTGACTAAATGTACAGTGTTCACAGCAAGTGTGCATTGAGACTTGTATGCAGAAAATTCAATTATCTGGACATTTTCATATTATAACCTACATTAACCTTCAGAAAATGACATTAATATTTCTATTGTCACACTTAAAAAATGAGATATACAGTGCATAAGTGTTCTTATAATACTTAATATTAATTAACATTTTCAAAAGGAAAAGCAGCATTTAGACCAAAAATTGGTCTAATTGCATCTAAGTGAGCTAACTATACCACCTGACAAATTAACCTGGAAAAATTGTGGTTTAGATATAGCATCTGTAATACGATATTACAAAACATTGCAGTGCTGATGTTTAATTGTAAACACAAATGCAACTAAAGCAGTGAAAGTATGTCAAGCTGCAGTTTTAAAACACAAGATACACAGCTTAGGGCGAAATTTAATAAAATCGAAAATATCGGTATCGTAATATTGAATAGTAATTTATACATAATAAAAATTTGTTTACTGCACTATCAAAAATTAGATATCGCAATATCGAATATTCAATTTGTCCATTTCTATAGAAAGTATGTAATATCGTTAATTTTGACGGAAAAATAAAATATTGCAATATTGAATTTTTCGGTCGAAAATGATAAATTTCACCCTTAGTCTGAAAAGGTGTAATTTAAAGGGGCACTATAGTGCTGATATAACTGCACACATACATATAAAACGCCTTTATACTAAGCGAACTGCTGACACAAATAGTAAAAAAAATTTAGGAAAGATATAATACTTGCCATTTGTTTCCCTTAATTAGTTTTCCTGAGAGCTGACATTTTCCTCCCACTCTCCTTTCTGTTAGGCACAGGAAGAAAAAGCTGCCTGACTGCTATTGGTTAAGCAGTGTGCTGACCTTTTGGCCACATAAATTAAGCTTGGAATGCAGGAGATTACAGAGGGAAATCTGACTTGTGTACATGTGCCAAGTAGCAAGTAGGGTAATAATGTCCAGGGGAAGGTACCTTTTCATGGAAAACTGGCCAGTGCACATCATACACACACATTCCCTGGTGCAGAAGTTTATCAGTGCTGCCTAATCAATCATTGCATGAAACAACTACTGGGGAAACCCACTTCTCATTAAGGTATAGTACTGCATATGTAAAGAAGTAATTTGACTATAGTTCCCCTTTAAGTGAAATACACTTAGAGCAGGCAAATAAGTATATTCAGCTTATTGCAGTATATTTTCATCATGCAATCCAACAATATTGAGTAAAAAACATACAGACCTTGTAAATACTCTTGCTTAAACCTTTTTCTTGCTTCAGAAATTAGCTGTTCCTTTTCCTGTTAAAGAAGAAAAAATAAATAAACCCACATTATTATGCTAAATTTATATGAACAGGTCAGTCTTTACCTCTAATTGTATGTAAGATTACCTATAAGCTCTGCATGATGAATGTTTTAGAGCCATCTGGAGTCAAAGGAGAATTAAAGTGCTTGTTCGTCTAAAGGCGTTTCTACTTGGGTGGTCTCCACATATTTACAAATACCAATCTTTAGTCCAGTGCTGCCTCCTCCTACTACTTGTTACAACCATCTTCTTGTCTTCAGCTTCAAGTGTCACAACCCTCTACAGCAGTGTTTTTCAACCTTTTTTCTTCAGGGGAACCCTTTGACGTAATAAAATTTCTGGCAGAACCCCTAGAAATCGCATAACGTGCGTGACATCACTGACGTCTACATACCAGACAGGTCACAGAGGGAGGATCCAAGGCTGCGATCTCTCTCTGATGCGTTGGGTAATTATGCTGATTGCCAATAATGTGGTCCGATCACTGTTAGCAGAGACTGAGGCCGCATCATTTGCAATCAGCATCATTACCCGACTCAGAGAAAGATTGCATCCATGGATCCTCCCTCTGTGACCTGTCAGGTATGTAGATGTCAGTGACTTCATGCACGTTATGCGATTTCTAGGGTGCTGATTGCTAATGTTGCAGTCTCGGTCCCTGCTAACAGTGATCAGGGCCAGTTCTAGTGCTGGGTGATGTGGGCGACTGCCCAGGCCACAATCTATTTGAGGGGCACTGAAGCCCACATCGTCCATAGCCAAACTCACCTCCTCCAGCATTCCAGTGACGCACCTCCACAATGAGAAGTGGAATGAGACGGCGCTCCTTGGCTGCTTTGGGTCTTCTCGGCTCTATTCGGCGAGCCGAGAAAACCCAAAGCAGCCAAGGAGCGCCGTTGCATTCCACTTACCTCATTGTGGAGCGGCACTCAGAGGAGGAGAGTCGCTGGAACACTGGAGGAGTTGAGTGGGGGATGTCGGATGGGGGCACCGGGCAGGGGGTGCGGAGGGGGGTCAAGGGGCGGTTCAGCCAGGGCGCCCATAGGCCCAGAACCGCCCCTGACAGTGATCGCTGTCAGATCACTGTTAGCAGAGACAGAGACCGCATCATTACCAAGGATGCGATCTCTCTGATGAGCCGGGTAATGATGCCGATCAACCAGTGTGTCGCGGAACCTCTGGGTTGTCCTTGTGGAACCCTAGTTGAAAATCACTGCTCTACAGATTAATGACTGCTATTTAACCTGTTGTGAGCCAGTGCAGAATCAGTGTTAGGTAAGAATACCAATTCGGAAGAGTAAGATTAAGTGAAGGGGATCGCAATGCTGGAAGCTGAAGAAAAGAAGATGGCTGTAATAAAAAGCAGTGCTAGACTACAGATCAGCATTGGTAAATATATGAAGTCCACCCAAGTAGAATCACCCTAGAGTTTTCAAAGAAACCTTATGAGCATACCATACAACTTCAACAGCCAACAGTATGAATGGAAAATGCTGAACTGATAAATTTGAAATCATGTGTATATAAAATAGCACTCACTTTAAAAACAGTGCAACAATACACAGCACAGGGCTGTATGGAATTCAGTACAAACTGCACAATTTTATTTCTAGATTAGTCTTTGAAAGGGGAATATCTTGTGCATATACAACAACATTCCTTCCTTTATTCGCTCAACAGTGAGAAGCATTGCAGCAATGTGCCATTACCAGTTTACATTCAGCTGATACACGAATATAATATGTTAATAACAGGGCCCACATTGACAGTAAAACATCTGGGTGTAACATCAGGGAAGGGCAATATAATCATGATTTCATTTTAGCCAGTAAAGTCTGTAATCAGCTATACTCTGTAGCATAAGCAGTAAAACACTTGTTGAGCTCCAGTGCCGAGAACAGAAAATCTTCTGAATTCTTTTAGTGTTATACTGAATAAAACTGTTGATTGTGTGGGAAGGAAAGCAGGGCATCTGAACAATCAAGAACTTGAATTAACGGGATACACTGCATAACTTTTTCCGAGTGCTCCCAGGTTAACAGGAAGTTTGCATTACTGCCCCTCCAGTTGGATCTTCCTTTGATTGTAATTTTAATCAACCAATTACAATTACTGATTCCTACTCACTTGAAATGCTACAAGTCTGTTGCTAGTACTAACGGAAGTAGGGCACTACTGTATATTTAAATTAATCTGAAAGTCCCCATGTAATGTAACCTAATTCAAACTGTATTGCAATGAGGATGCACGCAGTTAAAAAGATCAACCAGGTGAGGGATCTTTAGGACATCAGGGCACCTACAAAAGCATCCTACAAAATGTTGTGCACCACCTGTTTCATGATGTATGAATAAACCCTTTCTGAGGTGATCTTTTATACTATGTGTCTCAGATTCAGTATAATTACACCATATTTACCCAATTTATATGATAAATGTTTGGTAGCAAATCTCCTGCTGCTTATGGTCAAGGTATTATTTGCTATTGTGTGGCCCTATTACTTAACTGTTATGTATCATTGTCCTAGAGATTTCCTTGCTGAAAGCAGGCAAATTGTCTTATATAACTGGACCACAAAATAGCACATAATGTTGTGCTTTTTGCAGGTGTAAAACACTAGTGAAACTCCAACCTAAGAGCTGCTGCTCAGTATTAAGAAAATCTCTGCTACCATCATTTCCAGCTAAAAACACCAGTTGACACTCATTGCAACTTAATGCAATTTTAAAGTGCTCAGCAGCTGTAGCTTTGAGTATTAAATCACAGAGAGTAAAAATAATGGAACAGAAACTGTAAAACAGAATTGTTTTTACAAGTGTTAACAGGGTTACACAATTTCACTACCACAAAACTGCTGAAGTCACTGTGGCCAGTGTAAACTATTCCATAAAAGCTAATTAAAAAGTTACAAAAATAATTTTCTGAAATAACTTAATTAAATTAGTTTCAGTTGTAAATTACAGGCAGTAGCCATCCAGGCAAAGTGAAATTTTTATGACTGTCTTCTGCAGTTTCTTAAAGGAAAACCCAACACTGGTTTAGCCTAATCATTTTAATCATTCTTAAGAGTTTTGAAAGTTACTTATAAGCTGGGTTTTGTGTAATTTTGTCAGTGACTTCAGTGAGCTAAAATATATATATATATATATATATATATATATATATATATATATATATATATATATATATATATATATATATATATGTCTAGCTATGACACCCAAAATGCTTGTCTGCTTGCAAAGATATGGTTGCCAAACACCTCAAAGTCAAGCAAGCACAGTAGATCAAGTTCAACTGAAAAAAAAAAGCTCCAACTTGCAGTTTCAGTCAAAACTACCCTTTATATTCTAAACAACTTCCTCAAAGCACATGTCTGGTAAGCCTAGATAGCAAAGGTTTGTAGTCAAAAAATTTTAGCAATGTGCGAAGTGAACACATTGGCAAGACTGGAATCCCTTTAAAGCGCTCGCTGATGTCCGCGTGCAGTACATCAGCGAGCGCATAACAGCATGTGCTAAGTGATGTGAAGGATCCGGAGCTAACTTTGCACATTGCTGAATTACCCCCAAAGACACAAATTTATGGATGCAACCCCCTGTCAAGGTCACTTTTTTTTCCTGCCAGTTTTTTTTTTTTTTCAGAAATGTAAAACTATTTTTGGAAAATGCACATCCTTAGCTATCTAGGCATGCTATGCTGGGTGCAGAATTTTTGGATGCAAACTCTCAGGGAGATCAGCGATTCTTGACAGTTTCTTGAAAAATAATTAAAATGCAGAGTCAAAACAGCAATTTTCCAAAACACCAACATTACATCCCCCAAAGGTAAGCTAATTTGAAAGAGTTATCTCTCTTGAACAGAACAATGCCCTAAGCACTCATCTTTTTTTTTTTTTGCAAAAAAACATAATAGCTTGTAATACTCCCACAAAAAACAAAAACCATTGTGAATATACACACATTCAGCTATTTAGGCATACCATGCAAACTCTCATGGTAATCAAACTTGATTGTTTG
The DNA here is from genome assembly GCA_019650415.1 of Pipa parva. Lineage (NCBI taxonomy): Eukaryota > Metazoa > Chordata > Amphibia > Anura > Pipidae > Pipa > Pipa parva. The sequence continues at coordinate 10,410 of WMED01016531.1, forward strand.
CTAAAAAACATATTCAAAACAGTTCTATGAAACCAAACCAATACTAGCACCCAAGGTATATATTTTTTGAAATTGCACACCTTAAGCTACTGATACATGCCTACTTGTGGTGGGTGTAAAGCTCTGGCTACAAACTCCCATGGAATTTAATGTGGCTCCTTGTAGACATCTGGGGGCTTTGTAATCAAATCAGGAGTATTACAGGAGGGATTTGTGGAGCCATTGGGAGCACTTTCCTGGCAAACAACAATGTTAGGGTACTAAAGTTTTGTTTGGACAATCTGGAGCCCTGCATTGCCCCTGATATTAGAGAGAGGCACATTGGGGTTTGTAGGGGCAATAATATTCTTTGGGGGGTATATGGGGGGCTACTTTAGGCTATAGGATGCAATCATATGGGGAAATCTGCAGCCGAGGGGGGGGGGGGGAATTTTTATATTTGAAGACATTGGTGGCCATACTGGGAGCTATATGGTGACACTGGGGCCACTTTTTAAAGCAGAGTTCAACAGGTGTGTACTGGCCTGCCACAGGCAGGTGTGGGGGTAAGGAATACAGAAGCACAAGTCACACATGCTCTGGATTTTTATTGATCTACAGAGACTGCATATTAGTTTAAGACCTTTCTCCAGGTAAAAACAGTGCATCAACTGCATTTGCACATGTGGTGGATCGCTGCAGGGCAATTTTGCCAAAGCCATAGAAATTCCACCAATGACAAAATTAGGGGAGTGACACACCACCATCTATGACAGACAGAACTCAAAGGGTTTATAGAAGTCTAAATCACCTATGGCACACTGCTTTCTACATGGTTTCACTGAAACAAATATGGTCCTGTTTCCAAATGTTGTTCTATTCATCCATGGAGCATGCGTACTTTACATCTGTTTAGGTTTAATTTTAATAGATAAAAGCTCTAGCTCAGTGATGCCCAACCTACGGCCCGTGATCGTAATTCCAGTGCTATCCAGCCGGCTATCTGGCACGATTGTAAATCTGAATTGTTGCGTATAGGTGTAAATTCACCAGCTACAGTTGAAATTGGCTGCTACTGCTGCTGTCACGTCTTTATAATGACAATATTGTCACAGTCGCGACTTTATTATGGAAATATTGTCGCAACTGCAACTTTAAAAATTGTCGTGACTTGACATTATGGTTGCGACTTTGAAGTGGCCAATGACATGCATGTCGCAAATTTATATGGCCTCCAGGCAGAAAAAGGTTGGGCATCACTCCCCTAGCTGATTCTTTCAACCTATGAAAAATTCATGATACATTGCCGAAATCTCTGCAACAACAAAAGGCATCAGCTTTATATAATTAGTCTTCAAAAGGAAAAGTGATAAAGACCTCATGTAAACTGGAAAAAAAAACCTACAGGTGCACAGGTAACCACCAGCAACAAAGATATGGTGGTGGAAGAAGAGACCTGACTAGCAACACACTAGCTGAACTAGTTCTTTCATTAAAAAAAAAAAAAAAAAAAAAAAAAAAAAAAAAAAAAAAAAAAAAAAAAAAAAAGTATTTTTTTCTAATTAAAGTCAATTGCAAAAATGTTTAATAACATTTACATTTTTTGTGCCCCCATCCAAAATTTGCTCTTTAATTCCTTACATCTGAATGGAGTTGCACAAGTGCTACTTTCCAGTTATTGATCCCTGGAAACAAAGAGTTGCCAAACCACTGTTTGAACATGTTGATAAAGCAGTAAACTGCAATAATATTTATTTTCTCTAAAAATAAGTCCCTACACTGTATTATAGGCAGAAAATATTCTTATGATTTACCCTCTACTCTCAGTAGATTGAGAGCACAATACTATGGCCATTAAATCTTCAGCATAGTTACACTTTTCTGCAAATGTATATTGTACTATGGCTACCAAGATTTATTATAGAAAGATAATTACCAGAAGATTTTCACAATACTATGGTTAGTGAAAGCCATTCAAAGATACACTCTATCATAAAAAAACAGGATTAGTCTTAAAATAATGCCTTATGCAGAACCTATTCAAAGTGAATGCATCTATATAAATCTGCCAATGTAAACAAACTTTAAAAAAAGGAATCTTCATTAATAACTGCTTGAAGACCTGGGCAAATATTCTGTTTGTTAGGAAACAAATAATTCCTTAAAAAAACAAACAAAAACAAACACCTATAGATTTACAAAGTTCTGTGGTCAGTATATTCCCTCACTAGATGACGAGCACGCTCTCCCATGTGACTTCTAGGACATGCTGATGTGGGGCTTCACTGGGAGAGCGGCTGCAGAGGAATGTGCTGCTCAGAGGGATTTTATAAACCGGACGCCGTAGAGTCGCCGGCGGTGTCTGAGGACTGGTTATGCAACACGGAAGTGCTAGAAAGCATTTCTTCACAGGTAAGAAATGTCACAAAAAAATCGAAAATAAATCATATTTACTAAAAGAGTTATATTAGCATAAATAAACACCTTTTTATTTTTTCAGCCAGAGTACCTGCATACGTATAACAGCTATGCTAAGCTAAATGGGATTTTATATTCTTTTGGTGCTTCAAGTCCTTAAAGAACATCATATTTTCTGCAGTTACATCAGCCAGTGGGCAATCAAGTACATCCATCATGTCCTGACAGGGAGCCAACATCTGGAGATGGTCTATCAGTATATACTCTCTCCTGCGACATAGAACCTGTCAGTGCAATTACCTTATAGATTCCTGACCCTGCAGTACATCACTAGCCCCCCTACCATCACTACTTTCTACTCTAGCCCAATTATCACCTGCTCCCCAACGCCACAGGTACCGGACCTCCCCAACGCCACATTTTATGTATAATTTTTATATTTAATATCTGTATATATCTATTGTATTTATCTATTTA
>WMED01016532.1:0-11967 GCA_019650415.1 Pipa parva
TGTATATAAGTGAATATTACATCCCTTTCTATGTCCCCCTGTCCCTAGTTCATGTTGTTAATTGGTCACAGTCTATATTGCCACTTCTGAATGAACAGGTGCATTAGGTAACACTAGAGCTCTGCCATCAATCTACCAATTGGCAACTCTGATCTGGTGAAGGAAAACTGGTGAATTTATAGTAGTACATGGTGCTGAATTTGCTACTTCAACAGACTGCAATGCTTGATGAATGTGTGAAGTAACTGTACACGCTTACACAAAAGTGATGCAAAGAGCTCTATAAGTCTGCGAACGAATTAGTCACAAATTTGCCACATTGCAGAGTTTGAATAAGCGAATATGTGGAAGTGGCGAATAAATGTGAATTCACATCTTCACGAGACTATTCGGCCATTCATGAATAAACCCCATTGTGGCTTATAGACAGCTGACAAATAATTCTCTGCGGTTGAGGAGCTTCTTGAGGTCATTGACCGCTAATCTTTTCCTTTAGAAGTATAACATAAACAAGCACAAATGAGTGATCATATTGCCAAAAAGTACTTGTTTTGGGATAGATAACCCTTTTTTTCTTAATAAAAGTCCTCTAAATCGCATTTAAAGAATAATTCCTAGAAATAAGCATCAATGACTTTTCAAGAGCCACAGGGCATGGCAGCTTGTGAATAATACCTTCCACGTTGCACTGGCAAGAGTCAAATGTGGAAAATCTTAACAAGCAGCACATTGGCTAAGGGATCAGACAGCTGGAATTCTCCACTGGCAGGGAAGATAGACTTGGATGCCATGTGCGTCCTTCACCTGCCTTCATTTACTGATGAGCAATGCAGCTGTCCTCTGGATTTGCAGATCAGTAACATTCTATGATTTGGCTGTGCAGCTATTATATAGATAAATAAGCAAAATCCACTGCTCATACACAGGTCTGATATAATGCACATTTATTGTAGCTTCAGTTAACTATTATTATGTAAAATTGTCTGTTTGTTTTATACCTTTCTGTCTGCTTACCTGATTATATCCATCCATGGGCCTGTTACGACTGGAAAGTTAAAGCACAAGTTGCCTTATAAATTAATTTGCCCCAGTTTTTTATTTTTTGAACAAAGCAAGATATAAATATTTCAGAACTGATTTCCCATCAACACTTTGGTATTTGACCCCAGGCACTGTGAGTATTAGCAATGAACTGTTGTGATTTGTTTTTTTTTCCAAATAAAGCTGACTGATGATCCGAGGCAGATTAGAATTTTTGTCTCATTATTAATATATACGAATAGACAGGAAATATACGCACGGCTTGTATTAGTTCATGGTTTTTCTTTGCAGATTTAATTAAATTTGGAAAATTCCTGTAGAAACCCGGAGTTTATTTTTAAATTTGCCAAAGTTTGAATCTATAGCTTTGTGTGCGATTACGTGAAGCCGTGGGACTGATCGCTCAGCGCAGTTTGGTTCCCCCACTTGTTACTGGACAGGCAGAAAGAGTTCAGAAAAATTGAAATAAGGGAGAGTTTTAGGAAAGCTTTTACATAGCGGAGCCCTGCAATTAAAAACATCCCAAATTCCTATTTAAGGGCAATAACTGAGAAAAGGTTCTGGATAGGCACGGAGAAGATATTTGGAAACTGAGCCCTGAAAAATAATCCTAAATCAAACCGTGCTTTTTATGGTAGATTAGCAGGGTTTTCAATGGACATTTAAATAATACACCATGGGCGACTACAATGGGGCAAGAGAGGACTAGAATTCTTCCCCCCCCCCCCCCCCCCCCCCCCCCACCAGAAGGTTTCCAGGCCACCATTAGGCAGATATGGCAGGACAGAGGGACGCATTAAGACAGTTTAAAGGAGAACTATAGTCAGATTACATCTTTACATATGCAGTACTATACCTTACTGAGAACCATTTCTCCCCAGTGGATGTTTCATGTGAAGCAGAATGATTTATAACAGGAAATGTGTGAGATATAACTGCTAAACATGAGAAGTAAAAGCTGCTTGACTGCTATTGGTTAAACAGTGTGCTGACCCTTTGGCCTTATTAGTCATGCTTTGTTTACATTCCTGGAATGCAGGAGATTACAGAGACTTTAGCTCGGGAAAGCTAACTTGTGTGCAGGCGTTACATTACACATTGTGCAAAAATGTCCGGGGGAGGTACCTATTCATGGAAAACTGGCCGGCACATGTCACACACACATTTCCTGGTAGGGAGTTTTCCAGTTCTGTTTCATCTGAAGCAAGATAATTTATTACACATCTACTGAGAAGAAACACTTCTCACTAAGGTATAGTACTGCATGTAAAAAGATGTAAACTGACTATAGTTCCCCTTTAAGACTACTCCCTATGCATCAGATGACATCATGACATCACATTGCAATGACATCACTGTGTCTAACCCCTGGATTTATTTCCGTGAACACGCATGTAATACAAAATATGTTTGCTTTTTTTTTTTTTTTTGCATTGCTATTCCTTCAAAGCAAGTAAAAATAGCAGATAACTCCTGTTTATAAATTAGGAACATCTGTAAATAAAACTGCAGTGAATTATTGGTAAACCATTAGCAAACTGCAGCCAAAACAGTATTTTTGGGGTCAATTCTACTTACGTTATGAGAGGAGCTGTTTAAACAAGTATACAACTTCAAGCAGTTAATTCGCTTTGGGGCTTTTTGGATGAGAATTTTCAAGTTAAACTGTCAGTACGTTTTACAAGAAAAATGTATGAGAGCTACAGTATGTAGTCCGTGAGGTCTGGGTTTAGCATTCACATTGCTATTCATTCTCTTTAGATTCCAAACATAAAACAAGGTAATATGCTGCTGACCAGCTTTTAACATGCAGTGGGATAATTCTGCAATATACTACATCATTTTGGGATTAGGTTTCAAAAAGTATGACAATCAAAAAATAAATAAAAGGAGCTGTTTCGCAGACTAGAGTCCATTACAGCGGTCTATCATCACAAGCATTCAGTAGTGGCATCTTGCTTTCTGGAACCATATGTAGACCATAAGGAGCACTGGGGGTCGACTAAGTGCGGCTCTTTAGCCACTTTGTTGTGGCTCGGAGCGCATCTCCCTAGCTCTGCCCATGACTTCCAATGCTTCGTCTCTTTGGATGTTGGCAGGTCATGTCCGCCAAGTGTTGGAGTGCATCGAAGTGGCGAATTTAACCAGGCACACTGCTGTGAATTTGCCAGTTTGATTTCACCGTATCAAAGTTGATAGGTGTGATGGTTCCTGGTGCGTTAAAGCAACCGCACATTGAAAAGAAATGATCTATGGTGACATTGAAAGGGATGTAAAAATCACTTGATACAGTTACATTGTAAAGATGAAATGGCGTTCAACGCTGTTGGTTTGACACCATAGCAAATTTGCATCTGTCAAAGCAAAGCACCATGAAGTAACACAAATTAATTTCAACTGACGAATTCCCACTTGATGAATAAGCCCCTTATCGGGAATAGAGAACAGGAATTGGTCACAGATGGGTTACATTTTATTAGTGAACTTGCATATGTTGTATATAGTGTCCTGAACTGGATTTATTCCATTCATTGGTATAATATTAGGTAATAAAGTCCAGGTGCTCTATAGCAATAAGCAGGAAATAAAGTTTTCTTTATTAATGAATGCCCTGACTTTCCTTAAAGGGACGCTAAAGGCTGTAAATAATCACAGTGGCGTACCTATAGGGGTTGCAGTAGTCTCAATGCCAACTGGGCCCGATGCTCAGAGGCCACCACTGCTGCAAACCCTCTAGTGTGCCAGGGGGAGAGAGGCCCCAGTGCCCTGAAGTTCTACCACTAAATAGACAGCTTTCTATTTATTGGTGACCTATTATTAAGTAGAAAAAGTGTTGTTGGCTTACCATAGTATAGTCATTGCAATAGAAGAAATATCAAGCACTTGGAGCAGAGGTTTTTAGCTAATCCTAACCCCTCCCACTTAGTCAAGGGCTATGCTCACTAACCGAGCATGCTCCTCCCTCCTAAAACTAATTAAAATTCACTTTCACCTTCTTCAGGAAACTTATTGGAAGGTTAGAAAAGCAGCCTGAAACAGCTTAGTCAAAAACTTCTTAGCATTTTGAAATACTGCACACAGGTAAGAGGGGGAGGGGCTAGGAATAGCTGATCGTGCTTCTATTGTTTGTTTTGCTTCTATTACAGGCTTTAGTGTCCCTTTAAATTAATTTTCTTACTGTGGTAGCCCCTTTGGTTGTCACAGTTTGGGATTCTCCCAGCGCTCAGATTTCTGTCTTTAAATCACACATTAAGGTTTGGTGCATTAAAATGTACTAACTTGCGTCCTGATAGTGATGAAAGAAAGATCTTCAAAGCTTCAGTTATTAGCTGACTAATTAACAGTACGGCCATCTGTTTCCATTGAAGTGCAAAGTGTAAAGCAAAGCACAAGGCTTTTTATTTCGATGTTTTCCTTTTTAAATCTTTGTTATGTTTGATCCTGTAAAGTTAAACCACCAGAGAATTTTTAGTGGCGGATTTAGGAAATTATTTTACTTTGCACAGCAGGTGTAGAATTATGCAAAACATATTAACCCTCCAGCCTTTACATATACTGGCTTTACTTGTAGAACTAAAGCCTTGTTGTAATCATGTAACGGGGCTTATTCATGAAAGGCTGGCTAGTTGCTTAAAGGTGTTAATTCACATTTTACGTGCGCATGCACAGATAATCTCACTATTCATCAAGCATCCAAGTCTGTTGCAGTAGCAAATATAACAAGTGTTTTCACCTGTTTTACTTAGCCAGATTGAAGTGGGGGCTGATGGTAGGGCTGCTACTGTCCGACCGACTTAGCCACACCCCACAAGAGATGGCTACTGATACAGTCGCGTCTTCACTATGGGAATCCTGTTTATTGAATAAGGAGTAGAGCATAGCAACCCGATGTTATGAGAATCCACTTCAGCAGTCGAATTCTCACTTTGATGAATAAGCCCCATAATGATGTCAAGTCAAGAAGAGCTTGATGATCTTACAAAGAAGTCTATGAGGCTGTTGTATAAACCGGGGACCAGTAGAGTTGATTGAAACCTTTACACCATCTAAGTATATTGTGGTTTCCCCTGTTTGTCCAACCTAATATAAAGGGACAATGAAAAACATATATAAATTTTTGATATAAAATTAACCTTCACGTTCTGGAATTCTACATGGCTTTTAGCAAGTGTGACTGTGTTTTTAAAAGTAGGATTACTTGAAATATATTATTTTATTTATGTTGTTGGTAATATACAATCCTCCCTTCCTCTGGTGTCAAGGAAGAGAGGATTGTTCCCCCCCCACCGCAAAACGTAGCACATATTTGTGAAGACTCCACAATAAAAGTATGATACACAAGTGCAACACCACAGCCTGGATGTCACTACTATTTTATTACTTGTCATAGCACTGGGTGGGGTCCCAGTTATTGTCCTTTTCGCTGAAGTTTATACATATATAAAGGATTCCTCCTGCACTTCAGCTAACTAAATACTTGGCACCTTGTTCATATGTGGCTTACCATGACTGTAGGTGGCTCACTATGGCCATAGATGGCTTACCATGACCATAGGTGGCTTACCATGACTGTAGGTGGCTTACCATGATCTTAGGTGGCTTACTATGGCCATAGATGGCTTACCATGACCGTAGGTGGCTTACCCTAGGCATTTTGTTGCAGTGAAGTCCCTATGACAATAAATCTCAGTCTAGAGAACTAAAGCTTATTTTTGTTTAGTGGCGATTCTTATTGGGGCAGGGGGGAAGTACTTACTGATCACCTCCATTGCTCCTCTTTCAAGATCAAGTCGATATTATTTTATTCTGCTGCAGAGTTGTGATTCTCTTCAGGTTCACACCTCCTCTTCCTCCACTTCCTCATCAACATCATTTTTGCATTCTTCAGTGCATGCTGAGAAGAAAAACATCAGCATTGTTGAAGAGGAAGCAGGAAGTGAAGAGGATTGTAATGCTGCCGCATGAGAAAAGAACATTGGCTTTTTCCTGAAGCAGGAATTAGCAGTGAACCAATGGTAAGTATTTATCTTGTCTCCCCTTAAGAATCACACTAAATACTAATACACTGCTCCTCCCACACACCCCTGGACCAAATATAGTAAAGTTACTGGGATCTGGGTCCACAGGAAACAGATGAATAAAGGGATGAAGAGGAGGCCCATCAGCCTTTACAGAGTCCCGGGAGCTTGGATCCAGTATCGACTGGAACCACTGAATCCCCTATAGTAATACCTCTGAATAAAAGTAATGAAAAAGAGGAAACAAAATATTACTTTCTGAGGTGCTGATAGCTCCCTTTTAATAATCCCCATAATAATCCCCATTTGGTGTTTGTGTGTTGAGTAGTGCGTCTGTTGCCAACTTCCTTGACTGGTAAATGGGGTAAAGCAAACAGGAACGAGCTAGCCTTAGGCATGGTATGTGGGGGGATATAGGCATGGTGATATTTTTATTGTGCCTCAAAGTGCCACTTATTTGATCAGAAAGATTTGAATGAAGAAGGCATATAAAGTCAATGTGTTGGCTCGCAAGGCCTGAGTTTCCATGACAACGCCTGCACTTGAGCGAGTTTCTGACCCGTCACTGGTAAAAAAAAAAAAAAAAAAGAGAAAGTCAGCCAAAGCCAAACTGCTGTAAAATGAATCAACTCCAGTGCCAGCTTCTTCAACTGAACTGCATACATTAACTTGTGCAGAATGCTGTTTTATTACATTAGGCCTCTAGTTTTATTGGCAGCTTGTGAAAAAAAAGTTTCTAAACCGCATAAAAATGCAGAAATGATCTTTACTGACAATAAATTAATATGAGCCTGCGAGGTTGTCTCCTAATAAGTGGAATTCCAAACCTGCCCTTAATAGCTTTATAATGCCTGCTTATTTGCCTTTTAATTTGGGCTCTGTTGGAAACAGCTGCCAGAAGAGGATAATGAGCGAGGAAAAGATTGTAAGCTTATTAGCCGCTGCTTAAAGTCTTTAGAAATGTAAAATGTGCTACCGTTTTAAAGGACCAGTGAAACAAAACGTTTTAATGTTACATTGCTTTTGTTTCCTGTTGTATTTATTGTAGACAATCATTTTGCCTATTAAATTCATTTAACTATTGATTTCACTATGAAGTTTAGACTGAGCCCCTTTCCTAGCAAATATTCAGTACAGCGTAATATCCGTAAACATATATATATAGCTGACCTGGCATTTTTTTTACCTTTTAATTTGGTCAAAAACAAATCTTGACCTTCAATAAATATGCCCCAAAGAAACGACAATTTGGCTTACAAGTCTAAAATTACTAATCAGTCCAAGCGACCAGGGCAATTATACATGAAAGTTTATTTGTGTCACTTCGGGTCATGACGCTCTGATTTCACTGTTCTTTATTTGCTAACCAGTGGATTCCCTTACTGCAAAAGCAGATGGCGTTGGATGTGATTTCTTGCATAGTTCGGTGAAGTCAGTCAAACAGTTGTAGGATGCAGAGTGATCTGGTGAAGTCAAATTCATGAATTTGGAACACGATGCCTTGCTGCATTTGCTATTTCGACAGACTCTAATGCTTATTGAATAGCTGAATGATGTGTGGTGGCAGCTGTTCCAGGACTACCATAAGCTTCTGAATTGGACACAAATTTGCCACATCGCAGAGTTTGCCAAATATCCAAATATGGGGAAGTGCCAAATGAATGCGAGTTCAGAACTTTTCTCAATTGTTTGCACTTTCATGAATAAGGGGGTAATTCACCATAGTGCGAAGTGAGCTCCAGATCCTTCGCCTCACCTTGCACAGACTGTTATGCGCTCATTGATGTCCTGCATGTGGACATCAGCGAACACTTTAAAGGGATTCCAGTCTCGGCGAGGCAACTCAAGTGGTCTTGCTGAGACTGGAATCCCTTTAAAGCATTCGCTGATGTCCGCGTGCAGGACATCAGCAAGCGCATAACAGTGTGCGAAGTGATGCGAAGGATCCAGAGGTCACTTCGCACATTGCTGAATTACCCCCTTTAAGTCCCTAAATTGTAAATGGTCAGGGTAGTTGTTTTGCCAAATGTATACCGTAGAAATGTTGGTTGACGTGCCTATATTAGCTGACATAAGGCTCTGCATATACTGAGTCTGCTTCTAGTCAGCACCTGTTGTATTCCAAGTTAAATCCTCATTATTGTTGCTGCATATTTGCTTATCTCTTGCTGACTATAGATATCTTTTGATCTGTGGCATAAACAAATTCACACCCACTCATTCACATTCCCATCATTTGTGCTAAGACAGGCGAAGAAAGAAAAAGTAACTTTCATTTTTAAATAGAAAAAACAAGAATTTACATTCTAGGATTTTTGAGGATTTTTAAAACCGATTCCTTTCTCAACACATTACGATCTCTTTTTGACTTTTTTGTTGACTATTGTTTTGGTTTCAGAATGTATTTTCTATTTATATGGGATAGTTACATTTCTGCCATTTTAAAGACCTTATTCTATTGTACTTTATAAACATAAATTCTCCATAGACCAATTACTCAAAAATCAGGATAATTCATCAACAAGGGGCACACAAAGGTCTGGCCATTAAATGCTAACTGCTGATTGGTTGCTATGGGTTACTAGATTTCTGCAAAAAATTGCCTCAGATGATGAATTCCCCTATTCCTAAGAATCTGTATTTACTTAACAAATTCAGAGTTGCCGAGTAGCAGAAATATAAAAATCTCAATAATGTGAAGTAGGACCAGCAATAATTGTACCCTTCCAATCAGAGGGGTTCTTATTGACATTAACATAACAGATATCTTTTATCCTATTGGACCCTTAGGGGGTTATTCACTAAGGTGCGAATTCGACTCTCAAATTCTCAAACAGCGGATTCCCATAGCAAATCCGCAACAATTTCCCCATTGTAAAGTTGTAACAGTTAACACTGCAACAATATTCCCATAATAAAATCACGACTGCGACAATATTCTCATTATAAAGATGCAACTGCGACAGTAGTAGCCTATTGTGATTGTCTTTATCTGGCAAATTCGCACCTATATGCAACATCAGACTTTAGTGAATAACTCCCTAACTCCTTTTGTTTATCATGTGCTTTATTCTTAAAATGCATGTACAGTATTAGTGATTGGTTACATGTCTGATTTTCATCTTATTCCATTTTAGGGGAGGCCTCAGTTTCGCTTAAGCTCATCTGGGAGGAGCATCCAAAAGCAAATAACAATGATTCATTCTGCTTTTAACACTCAAACCCACGCTTCACCATACAGAATGTTTTCTGGAACTAATTTTAAAAGCATTATAGGGAAAAAATATGTCTATGTTGCATTTCAGTGTTTCGTATTAAAACTGGTTTTGTTTTTCTGCATTAAATATAATCGTTTTTTTATGAATGACAATATTGTAAAACTGTACATGCTCGGTCTAACACAATTATTGTGAATTTGTTTGCCTGTAAATAAAGTTATCGGTCCTTGAATCCGCTATTAACTATATTTAACTCTTTGCAGCCACAGAGAGATTTTGATTGTAGCAAAGAAAGCAGTTATGGTCACTACCTGCAGTCTTTATAATATGATAAATTATTCCTGCTTCCATCTCATTCCATCTGCACACCAGATAGCATTTCTGTACTGCATACTTGCAACTCTCTGCTATGCTTTGCGGGATATGTAAAATATAACCATTGATAAAGCAGAATTAATTTTTTCCATTTTTTTCCCCCCCTTGACTCTTAAGAGAAGTCATTTTCATGCAAGACCCCAGCTGTAGCGGATATCGTGATTCTGGTCGACGGATCCTGGAGCATTGGGCGAATAAATTTCAGACTTGTACGACTCTTCTTGGAAAATCTAGTTGCTGCCTTTAATATTGCCTCGGATAAAACAAGAATAGGTAACTGGAAATATTATCAAATGATTTATTTATAGGATTAGTAACACAACTTAAAAGCCTTATTTGCATTGTCAGGCTGGGTTCACATGAGCGTATGATGCGCAGCCAAAATGCGACACACAGCGTTCCGGACCCAGCGTATGTGCATCATATGCTTGTGTGTCCGGAACTAGGTAAGTATTGTCGGCTTTCATTAAGCGCATCATACGCTCGTGTAAACCCAACCTCATGCCATAAATTAGTACTCAGTAATTGTAAAAATGTTACTTCCTGAAGTAAAATTTCTAATTTGTATTGTTTTTACCTGTTTATCTCTTTGCTCAGTGCCAATATCTTTTTATCTGTAGTATAAACACGATTGGCATGGCAGTTATTAAAACATAGCACTACTACAGAAGTAAAAAGAAAGCTGACTTAGTTCATTTAATTGCTTTATGTCTAGTTTTATTATTACTGATACCAGTCATAGATGGGGCATATTTACTAAGACCAATTCAGCCAAATCACCCTGTTTCACTGTATATTTTTTGCTTCCCTGTACTTTTCGATTTCCCTGATTTTATAAAGGATCGATCAAAACATTTCCGCATCAAAATCAATCATTATCGTTCAGTTGGCCTGAGGGTCGAGAATTCTTTTGGTCTATAGAGTTGTCTTCGAACAGTTTATTAAATAAGAGAAAACATAAATATTGTTAAAAATAGGCTGCTTCTCCTGAATTTATTAGTCAAAAAACTTGCTTGACTTTAGTAGATGCCCCTTATGTTGTTTGTGTTTTTTAAACAGACCCCCAGCAATACTCACTATTTTCTATGGAGCTTTATTAGTAATACCTGTTAATAAATTCCCCCAAAAAGCAAATTTTAAAGATAAAAAATATCATACTTTATAGACACAGTTTAGAACTTTTGGAAGCACAGACTGAATACTCAGAGGGGAATTCAGGACAGTCCGAAGTGAGGTGCGGAGTGTTCGCCTCACTTCGGACTGACTGATATGCGCTCGCTGATGTACTGCACGCGGACATCAGCGAGCGCAGATCAGTCAGTCTGAAGTGAGGCGAACACTCCGCACCTCACTTCGTACTATTGTGAATTCCCCCCTCAGTCACTAGAAATGTATTTGGGACATTTAAATTTCTCAGTTTTACTGTCCTTTTAAATTATACATTGTCACAAACCGTCGTTCCAAAAATGTTAACAAAGTGAAATGAAATGCATTTTCAAACTAAAATATCATTTTTGTAAAAATGACACATTATTTATGAAAGGGCAAATTAAATTGCATTTTCGTATTTTGATATTATTCTAATTCCAAATCAACTGAGTTTGGGAATTCCATCACAGATTATGATGTTCGCTAGAAGAAAATCTAAGTCTACACACCTGCAGGATTATGATTGGTTACTCAGAATTCTCAGTCCTGAAATCCCTAATTTAGAATTCCAAACATAAATGCTGACAAGAGAGTTGGCGATAGATTGAATGGAGCATCTAAAAAAAAAGCACTTATAAAGTAAAAAGAGATGAGAGCAAGTTAATAAAGTACATTACAGAAGCATTATTATTAATCAGTGACAAATGGACTGTAGGAAACTGGACTGTTCCTTTAAAATGTCCATTAACATGTTGCTTCCACATGGTAAAACACGCACCATTTACTAGCACGGTGACCTTGTTAAGTTGCCTGCCATTTTGTCTGCAGGAGGTTTCCGGTGACAAATTCTACGGAATTCACATTAACAATTCAAGCTCAAGTGTATTAACCCACCTAACTAACAACAAATATAGAAATCCAAAATGCAGTCTTACTGATGATAAATCCCTAAATGAAATTATTATTATTTTTGTTTGTTTCTCAGGCCTGGCACAATACAGCGGGGATCCTCGAATAGAATGGCAACTGAATTCTTTTAGCACCAAGGATGCGGTGATAGATGCCGTCCGGAACCTTCCTTACAAAGGAGGCAACACCTTGACAGGTACTGGTAAACTCTAATGTAAGCCACACCTTGACAGGTACTGGTACGCTCTAATGTAAGC
>WMED01016533.1:0-13283 GCA_019650415.1 Pipa parva
GGCTAGCTAGGAGAAAAAGAATGGAACGGTATGAGAAGAAAGAAACAGGGAGGTAAACACTAACTAGATGAGAACAGTATAGCAGCAGAAAAAGAAGAAACAGAAAGAAAGGTACAGAGCAGGGAAAACCAAGGGAAGCAGACAAACAAGAGACACTGTAAAACAAACAAGGGAAAACAGGAACCAAAGCAACATATCCAAGATTACGGCAAAACAAGGTCAAAGACAAACAAGGTCAGTACACAGGAAAGTGGAACACGAGTAGGCTTAGGCAAGAACCAGGATAACTAAAATCAGCAGGGAACACAGGAAGGGAAGATCCCTTATATAGGCAGCTGATCAACTTAATGGGCAGCACCTGTGCTGATTCCTCACCAGCCCAGTGGATAGCTGGAGCACCGCTATATACTGGCCCACAAATTCCACTGCTTGAATAGTACAGTGAATAGAGTAGCAAAGACTGGGACAGCAGGCTACTAGTTTAAATCCAGACAGAGGACAATGAGCAGATCCATGCCATATTGTAGCAAAGTAAGGTCATCAACAACAAACTAGCAATATGCATATATAAATATAATAAAGGGTAATGTTGCCATTTTGTTAAATTCAGCATTGTCAAGAGCATTGTTGCTGAATAGTCATCAGTTGTTTTCTTACATGCATGGTAGACAATTCCTAATTTAGTCATCATTTTATAAGCCTTTTTAGGGACCTGTCATTACAATAGTAGCAGGAACTGCTGAACTGGATGGACTTGTGTCTTTTTTCAGCCTTATAAACTATGTTACTATGTTATGTATGAACTCTGCAGCAAGCCACCCAATTTAACACTTTCATCTGGTGGAGTCAGATTTGCAAACTTACGCTATTTCACACTTAGAATCTTGATGAATACTCAAAATGTTGTCCTATTTATGGTGAACAAGACGCAAAGGGCCTTATTAACTAAAGGCTAAATTGCTGCATATAGCTCTGACTAAATATTTGGTCAGCATTTCCCCATGTTCGCTTCTTCATTAAACTATGAGATGTGGAGAATAAATATCTAATTGAAGCAACTACAATAGTCCTGATCTTACAGAGCACTTCACATCACTTGGTGTATGCGTGCACATGTACTTCGACCATTGACAAAGCGGCGGAGTCTAACGCAGTTGTGAATTCAACAAGACGTAGCTCTCCAAATTCACCCATTTGACTTTGTCACATCAGAATGGCAAATTGGGAGGTTGATGACAGGGCCCCATTATAGCATAAAGCAACTATTCATTCAAAAGTAACATTGGTGACTACGACTAAATTAGTCTGCTACTTAACATGAGCTAAGAGATAAATAAAGTGACATATAAATAGATGTATTATTCACTTATATACAGTTAGTGGGATATGGTGAATTTGACGTAACTGCACTTCACTGGGGGAATTCACATCACTCCACATGACTTTGCATACTACTTCTATTTAACTAACTTCACGACACTATGCATGTTACTGCGTTCGTAGCAGTCTGCCTGTTTGACAAATCTACCCACAGCTTCATGAATGATAAGTAAATTTGTGACTATTTGGCAATGCGACTCAAATTGTAGTGTGGTGAATTTGACAGGTGAATTTATCCTTTAGTCAATAAGGTCCAAAGAAGCTGGGTAAGCACTCCACTGGTATGTGCTTTCTAACCGGGTGAGAATTTGCAACATCACAGAGAATAATGATCTTTGGTGAATATGCGAAACTGGTGATGAATTGTCACAAATTCACACATCTACATTAAAATTCACACTTTGATAATAACCACTTTAAATTCTACTAGCCCTAGTTAACTGAAGGAATAGATGTGACACAACACAAATCAGATTTAAAAGAAACGTCATTTTAGAAGCTTCGGAAGCATAAAGATGTAATAACGGAACAATTTAGATACAAAATTGTATTAAAATCAGATATCTTCCCATATGTCACAGAATGACATCATTATTTAAACAATCTTTGCACTTTTTTTTATTGCGCATTGTTAAATTGTGTGGCTGCCTTTGCACTTTAAGAAACTCTATCCTTGTCTTCTCTTTTGCGCTGGAGTTTTCATTTTACACTCTCAAGCCGCCAATAATTCTGCTTCTGGCAAAAACATTTTAATACCTTGATCTTTAGATTATTAATGATCTACATTGTGTGCCCAATGGGTTAATCTGACAAGTACATATCATAGAAAAGTGGGTTATTTTATGTAGTGAATTCTTTGATCGCTGATTAAAGCTTAAAGTCTTCTCAACCATTAAACGCATTTTTTTTTCCCAGAAAATCTGTGATTCCATATACTGTTGGGAAAAGCTTTAATCAGGATTAATTAAAATATTCTTAAAGCATCATAGAAAAGGTAAATTAATTATATTTTTCCTTATTGAAAGTTTTTTGGGTTTTTTTTCTTATTTTAATAAACAATAAAAATACATTTTAATGACATTCATTTGCATGCAATGTGCAATTTATTTATTTTTTTTCGGAAAAATAAATGAATATATGACTAAAATCAGTATCTCTCCTCCATAAATATTTGCCTGAGCTCACGCCATCTGGTATATCATTACTTTGATTTAGCATTAAAAATTTGCAGCTGTGTAAAGCTGGAAGCACATATTTTATTGATTGCTCTTCATGATCATGGTTGGATTTACAGACCAGTTTACCAAATAGCTGCCATTATGTTTGTCAGCTGCTTTGTGAGCAAGGCTTACACAGAACATTGCGATATATTTTATGCATGAATCATCTTCATCGGGAGACTGACAGTTGCTGTCTAACATGCTTAAGGGAGCACCCTATTCTCAAATGCACATTCTATTTTGGAGATTCTCCCAGTAATTCACTATGGTACCAGATTTTCTATGCCCAACACTGAAAGGCCAGAGGCTTAATAGAAACTGTTTTTACACTATTCTTAAAATGAGCCCCACAGGCCACTGTTTTGAAGCCTAAGAGCTGATGTGAATGAATAATTGTCAGGCTTTTAAAAAACAAACTTGGAGTCAGCCACATGTTGTTGCATGTTGATAAATATGTCCCGAATGAAATATCTTTTTTGTTTTTTAAATATATACCATCCTCTCCAACTTTTTAGTCTCTCTTTCCCTTATTTAATCTTTTTCACTCATGTTTGAATCTCTCTCACTTGATCTCTCTTACTATAGCTTCAAACTCAGTACCAGATTTGTGAGAATGATACAATAGTACTAGGCCTAGGCCTAAGTCTATGGGGTGGGAGGTGGGGGGCGCGGTGATAAGCCACAGAACATATCATGTGATGAGATTCATCAATAATACTGAGCCTAGGCCTAAGTCTATGGGGTGGAGGGGCAAGGTGATAAGCCACAGAGCATATCATGTGATGAGATTCATCAATATTGCACTGTGCCAATTAATTGCTTAAGGGTCTAAGACACTAAGAGCAAAAATGTAAAATCCAATTTTATTCCCCCGAGATCTCGGATCTCATCGCAAGATTTTTTTTGATTGATATTTACCGACAGAAACTTTTGATCGAGTTTTTCTGTCTCGATGTTTCAATAAAAAGGTAGCCATACTATTAATGTAAAGTATGGCTACCTTTCCATCGAAAAACTCGATCAAAAAGTTTCAATTGGTAAATATCAAGTGATTTTTACCGAACAACCAAAAGCGAAATCGGGCTTTTCCGAGTTTATTAAATTTCTCCCAATTTAAGAGTAATTTTGATATTTGTCATCAGCAGGACAATGCATAGGGTAAAACCTTGAGTATCCCCAGACAGAAGTGTAGCCACACTGCAGTGACCAGGGGTGGTAGAAGATGGCCTTATTTCCACCTTTATTTGCTCCCTCACTATATTCTTCTCTCAATTCTCTTTTTAATGGTGTGCTTTACTTCCCCTCTAACTGGAAGAACTTTTTCCCCCATCCAATTACAATCTATCATTGGCATGAAAAAAAACAGCCCCATGACATTTTACTGTAGTAGTAATAATGTGGGGTCTGTTTTTTTTTTTTTTTCCTGCACAAAGATGTTACCCAACACATGGTCATCCAGACAAGACATTTTCAGAAGAGTACTGTACTTGAAATGCTTTGTGGGCCTGGACACTCTCTAACCTACACATGAATCTCAGACCATTAAATGATGGAGGAAGGTTAAGAATCAGTTTTAATAAAGACAAAAAGGGTATGTTACACTGGGAAGTAACTGCTTGTTTATTACAGGGTCATAAAACAATCTCCAAGACTAACATTTTGGAGAGTGTCAATGATAATTTCCCAGGATCAGATGTAATCAGATGTTCCCTCAAGCATATTCTTAGGACTTTAAAAGAAATACTTGCTGCAGTTAACATTATAGCAGTCGTGAAGTGAAGAAAAGAGAAGGTACTTTCAACAGAATCTTTTTTTTTTTTTTTTTTTGCTGTGAAATTTCATGAAGCAGCTATGTATATAACCTTTAAACTTATCATTACCAATGATGGGAAACCTTTTGGGAAATTCTCCTTTTCAGCGTTTAGAAGCACACATTCATTTAATGTATCCTGGGATTATGCTCGTCTACTGAACATGCCCTGGAATTAATATCATTCTAGTTTATTATAGCAGCACTCTCTATAAGCTTTTGATTACAACTACGGGGCCATATGCAAATATAATCTGATGTAAGGGAAAATGGTTTAACCCCTTGATGCTAGCACATCTGATGAGCTATGTCGTCGATACCTGTACATCAGCTCGGAAGTCTTTTAATATCAAAAAATGTCCACGTTCCACATTCCAGGTCTACTTTTGTATCAAGAAACCTTAAAAAAAAGTACCGGAAAGCCAACTTGAGCCAAGAGTCTCTCTTTCATGTAAAGGTTAAAGCTTTTACCAGCTGCAAACACCAGATCAATAATTATCTCAGCATGATAAACCTTGAAGGGAGACGCAAAGGGACTTGCTCTGCTACCCCACAGGTGCAGGGGCTATTTTGGGAGCGAGACGTGCTTGTCACACTCTGCTTATAATTTCTATCCACTCCCGGATGCATTAATGACATCCAGAGACTTGAAGCAATCAGCTGGCATATACTTAGATGCAGTGAAGAAGGGATGAGGAGAGAGGCTAAGAACGCTAATGGAGGGAGGAGAGGAATAGTAATTTCATGCTAAGGATATTGAAGCTTTCGTTAGACGTGCAGCAGGAATCTTATTCAACAGAAGATAAACACTGACCAGTCACCTTTCATTTGTGCTTCTAAAATGTACTTCTGTTGTTCCATTTTATTTCTCGAGATGCCAACACCATGTTTAAATAAAGTTAGCTTTAATCTCGATTTCAGCTTCTCAACAGCTTTTGAAAAAAAGTTTGAAAAACGGATTTGTAGTGTCAGGGTTTTCTTCCTTAAAATCTTGAGAGCAATTCATTAAAATGTGTAAAATGTTTTTTTTTTTTTAACATAGCTATGGGGAAAATGTGTGAGGGGGTAATTCACCATAGTGCAAAGTTACCTCCGGATCCTTCGCATCACTTTGCAGAGGCTGCACGCGGACATCAGCGAATGCTTTAAAGAGATTCCAGTCTCGGCGAGACCACTCGAGTCACCTCGCAAGACTGAAATCCGTGCAGGACATCAGTGAGCACATAACAGCATGTGCGAAGTGAGCCGAAGGATCCGGAGGTAAGTTCGCACTATGGTGAATTACCCCCTAAAAGTGCGCCTGACAATAATTTAGACTTTTGTGTAAATAACGTTACAAACTCTGAGTTTGTAAAAAAAAAAAACTTTTTTTTTACACTAAAGTCTGGTTGTGTCCTTTTTTTTTTTTTTAACTGCTAGTTTATATAAAAATGTGTTACCAATGTCACAGTTTGTGTCTTTTTTTACACTAAAGAGGGCTGTTTATAAAAGTCATAAAGGCTTTCTGACCACTTAAGACTGGAGAATTAGGGGGTTATTCACTAAATTCCGAATTGTTGTGTATAAGTGTGAATTCACCAGCTAAAGACAGTCACAACAGACTGCTACTGTCGCAGTCGCGTCTTTATAAGAATATTGTCGCAGCCGTGACTTTACTATGGAAAATTGTCACAGTTGCAACTTTAACATTTGTCGCAGTCATGACTTTACAATGGGGAAATTGTCGCGGATTTACTATGGGAATCCGCTGTTTGCGAATTCGACAGTTGAATTCACACCTTAGTGAATAACCCCCTTAGTGTTTTTCTACTTATTCTGCGGCATCAACTATTTTAAAAAGCTTAAACAAACATTTCCTGGTGCCTGGGTAGAATGGCAAATGGTCACTATCTCCTTCACTGCCACTGTCCGAGAACTGAAATGTGCAATAAGTGCACTGTTTGATCTGAAAAAGGGTTCCTAGCGCGAAACATGAACAATAAACACCATGTTTTTTAGCCACGCTACATCGCATACTTAAGAAAGCTTTTATTGCCATGTTAAAAGTCACTTTTTGATGCATTTCATTTTTGGACTGAAAAGATGCTTTTGATCCTTTTAAAAATCAACGGAAACCTTTTTTTAAATATCTCTCTTAAAAAGTCTTAAAAGTGTTTCAAGATTCCTACATCAGTTTCACTTGGTTATAAATAAGGATTTTCAGCCCAGCTGGAGGAAAATGGACGCAAGGTGGATATTAAATGAGTAAGAATGGACAATTGCACTGAAATATCACAAAAACTGTTTCTGGACAAAGTTTGAATGAAAGACCCTGGAACAGCAGCTGGAGGAGGTAAAGGAATCCTTGTATTCCACCAACTGTGCCTGACATATCAGTTCTAGACACCAACTTATTTCTTCTTTCAACCAGGATCTCAGGGTTTCAACATATTACACAGTGAGGAATACATCCTAGCAGTAGCGGCTCTGGCCCTATTGGCGCACTAGGCAACCCCTCACCCGGTGCCCCTCTGTCCCGTGTCGCCCCCTCCCCGTCCCACGACGCCCCCCTGCCCCGTGATGCCCATCCTGCCCTGCACCGCCCTCCTTTCCCCGCGCCCCCAATCCCCTCCAACATTGCTAGTTAAAAAAAAATGCACGCGAGCGCCCCCCTATACACCCAGCGCCCCCCTATACACCCAGCGCCCCTAGCATCTGCCTATACTGCCTAATAGGAGAGCCGGTCCTGCATCCTAACAATATCTCTATCTATCCTCTTTCCTGACAACTGGCTCATATCTCAGTACATGAAACCATCTCCTTTTTGCAAAGTTTTTTACTTTCTCTAACTACCTTAATATCCACTTATCCATTCATCCATCCAAAATTTGGGCCTCGTAGCCATACACATTGCTTCTACTGATGCATAGGCCTTCTTTTGGTGAAATTTAAGGTTTGGTAAAAAAGAGATAGGTGAATCTCTTACTTCTACTGCAACACATAACACTACCTCTAAACAGGCCCTTTATACTGTGATACATAATGTATAATAATACTTAATAGTTGTGTGGGTAAACTCTCTACCTGCACAAGACTGGCACAAGATGCTCCAGGCAGGCTTTGGTTACTGCCATTATCGTGTACTAGCAATCAGTCAAATCTACATACACCATAAGGTTAAAATCCACTACACAATTGCTCTCCAAAATTCCATTAGCATGTAATGATGAATGCCACATTGATTCTTCAGTGCCTGAAACTGGTATTTGTTTGCTTCTGTATGAAGTCTTTCAGAAAATATAAGAAAAAAAGATGGTTTGAGTCATACAATGGCCTTCTAATTCCAGCACATAAATATCATGATTATATTAAGGCCCTGTCTATTTAAAGACAGCGCCCTCATCAACAAAAACGAGAGCTATTTCCACCGCTCTGAAGTTTAAACAGAGAGAGAGAAAAAAAAATTTGTTTTGAAGCCATCAATTTTTCCAAAAGCAAACCAATTCAATTAAATATGTATAATATTCAAGATTTTTTTTTCTCTTAAAATATCATTTTATGCAGGAAAATCTGTTTATCTGTGACTTAAGCATAATATTCTTATTACCAATGAAAGATTGGTTAAATAATATATCAGTTTCCTTGCATAATTTCCTCATTGTGAAAATGTTTTGATTTAAATGTATCTGTAGGGATGGCACAGATTCGAATAAAAATGTGCGCTTGAAAGGAACCGGGCTGGTCAAAGCTTTGATGTAGAAGATGCACATTGTCATTGTTATTTTGCTCCTGGGACTTTTGGGGTATGTTTTTAATCCATAAATATGGAATGTCACATAAGCTTTCCCCAAAACCAAAGGGGATCACTAGAAATCAAACATAATTGTGCCCTATTGAGAACATTCACCTTTAGTTTTGGATCAAACCTTTTGCTGTTCAGATACAACCAAGTTTTCATTGTGTTAGATTCCCAGTAGTGCCCCGTGTAAGTAAGCAACATACAACTAGTAAAAGTGAGAAGGTAAGGCATGGATATAATTGTACAGACCAGGTAAACAACAGATACAAATAGAAAAAAAAAACAAAATTAGATAGAGTGTATTAAAAAAATGTATGTGTTTGGCAGGACACATGGACCTAAGGTGGCCTCACATAGCTACTACATGTTTGTTCACACAGATATTTACATGGATAACTTCCTTTGTGTTACAGAATTGAAACAATGAGATAAAATGACAAACACATAGAAGCCAATCGGCTTTTAACGTAAACTGGCACAGAAGATCTAGAATTTTGAAAGTGACCTGCTGATTGGTTGTTATGGGTTACTAGACCTCTGTAGAGAATTGCAGCTTTTGATGAAGTAAAAACAGTTCAAAATACAGAAGTAAAAGAATTATATATAAGGAATGAGCTCAGGTCTGAAGGAAGGGGATTGGTCAATGTACATTAGACATGGTATAAGGTTTGGATGGAGGAGTGCAGAATTTAAGGTAATATTTGTGTTAAAACAACATATGTCTCAGACAGTTATATATCACTCATGACAACTTGGATTCTGACTTTAAATTATCTTTTTTTTGTGTCTTATAAGTGAATTTTTGAAAATGTAATGTTTGCTAGCATAATTACCCATATACACCCAAAATGGATTGAAATTAAGGCTAGATTTTTTTTTATCATTTCTTCCCAAAAAATCCTTATCCTTATGTTTGGGACCTGACCTGCTGTATGCCTGTCCTTCAAAACACCTGACAGCATAACTGACCCTAACAAACTCAAACCAGTTTAAATTGCAAATTGGAGGGGTTTGAAACCAATATACTAAGTCAATAGAAAACACTCAATAGAAAATAACTAACTGCATATGTAATAATTTTGTGGATGTTTCATTCAATCCTGACTCCTCACGCTTACTCCCCCAGCCAGGTCTAACACAATCCCTTTGGTGCAAGTTCTCCACTAACTAACTGAAGGACTGTCAAAGGTAGAAATGAATATTTATTATATGTGAAACATAAGTTCAGCCATATTACATTTAGAAAGGATGATTATGAGGTTAATAGTTAATAAATACTGCAAAAGAAGACAGTTGGAATCTTGTGAGTAGCTTCCACTGCGAGAGGAAGCCCTGGCAATTAGGGGGCGAAACGCATCCGGTGTGGGGATGCTTTATGCATTTATTCAACAGACCTAACATATTCATGTTGATTCAGCGTTATTTACTTGGATTTTGACTACCTGACTGTTTGGACTGATCAGATGACAGTAACCTTACTCTGTCAATATATTTAGGTTCTAATTATCTGTTAGTCTTTCACATGGGATATGCTATTTTACACATTATGTGCATAGGTCCAGGCATTTCCCTCTTATGTTGCTAGTCCTTTTTATGGACACATTTATTTTTAAATGATTTTATCTTTTTCATGTTTTCTCCTTTACTGCACTTTACATGTATCATTTATTGTTTTGATTATTTAATAAATATGAGTTTCATGCGCACTATATAAGTGGGTTCTGTCTTCATTTGGTTACCCTAAGCTCATAAAATATGCACAGGATAGTAACAGGCAATAGCAACCACCTTATGCACACTTTACCAGGGTATGTCTGCACTTTAACCTCACTATAACTTGCTAGACTTCACAACTTCAAGGTAGACTTATCTTTTAATAAATAGTTTGCACAGAGTTAGATAGAAGAATAAAAAGTTAATAGTAAAAAGCCAACGAGATACAAGGAGCAAACCCAATAGAAGTGCAAATTACATTCAATTATGTTGCTGGGTTTTTAGCTTGAAATTAGTTTTCCAGTATAGTGTATATATATATATACAGTTCACTCCAGTATATCCATTTGCCTTTCTGGGAAAAGATATGCTAATCAATTGCTTAGCAACTGCCATAAAGGACACATGTGAAATAATTAGGCATGTACAATATATTGAGAGCAAGTGATTTTATACAGGTGGGATTCCTGAGTTAATTAGTCAATTAACATAAGGTTTATGAGCCTGTACAAGACGATGTGTTTGGTAAGTCCACGTTCTTAATATTTTGGCTGTGTAAATAAATAGTATCCTTTAGCATCCCTGTGTTCCTTTGTGGTTACAGATTCAGAAAGAGCTGCTTTTTAATTCTTTAAAGCAGAAAGTCCAGGAGATCTTCAATGAGCGGACTCAGGGACCAGACGTTGCCCTATATGTAACTATATCCATCTATACTAAAGTAAAGCAGTCCTTGGAAGAGTTGGGCTTTTGAGGTCCTATTTAAAAATAAAAAGGAAACAAGTAAAGGAGAAACATAAATGCTGTATTGTTTAACTTAGATGGTTTGAAATAGAAGACACAGCAATTGTGGTGTGATTGCAGTAGAAGTTATTAGAAGATATTTGTACAGTATGTGTATATGTAAGAGTACACAAGCCTATTTGATGATCCATTGTCCATCTAAAATTCATCCAACAGTGTCGCCAATGAGGCCTAAAAAAAAAGAATGAAATATTAAAATATTAACTGACGCCAAAACAAAAATAAAAAGACGAAGAAGCAAAAATCTGAAAAAGCCTCTTTCCCATTTCCCACCAACTATGATACATTTTTCAGTGCAGGAGAGACTTTCCTTGGAATCTCTCAAAAATAAGGATTATTTCCATCCTTTAAACAGGAGATTTAGGGGGTAATTCATCAAGAAGCGAAGTGAACTACGATCCGTTCGGCTCACTTCGCTAATAACGAAGAGGCAACTCTTTTGCTCTCACCGAGATGGGAATCCCTTTAATGCGCATGCTGATGTCCGCGTACAGGACATCAGCATGCGCATACTACTATTAGCGAAGTGAGCCGAACGGATCGTAGCTCACTTCGCTTCTTGATGAATTACCCCCTTAATCAGGTAAAATATATCACATGTAATAACAGAGCCCAACAAATGTGGAAGATTTAATAAAAACCTTATTGGTAGAGCCGTAGGGGGTTATTCACTATGGTGCAAATTCGACTGTCGAGTTCTCAAACAGCAAATTCCCATACCAAATCCACGACCATGACAATTTCCCCATTGTAAAGTCTGACTGCAACAAATTTTATAGTTGCGACCATGACAATTTTCCATAGTAAACAATATTCAATACAAACAATTCAAATGACAATTTTCTCATTATAAAGATGCAACTGTGACATTAGCAGTCTATTGTGAATGTCTTTAGCTGGCAAATTCACACCTATAAACAACAATTCAGACTTTAGTGAATAACCCCCATCATGAGTCTCTTCAGATTGTCATAAATTGATTACCTTTAAATCAAAGCTGAATTAGATCTCCAATAGCATTTGCTACAGTCACTTATATAGGAGTCCAGGCTTACTCCTACACCTCGATGGATCATTTTTGAGATTTTGAGAACCTATCCCTGTTAATTACTGCAGAGTATAGCAGAGTACTTTAAAACAATCATTCTCATTAGCAGCCCCTTCAACAAATCTTCCTTTTATAGAGAAATCCTTTTTCAGCATAGATATGTTAAATATAAGAACTGGTGTTTGCCCCATGAATTTTTTTGTCTTTCACTGGATCAACATTGTAGGATAATAGGCTGAACTGGACTTTTTTAGCTTTATAAATCATGTTACTATATCATCATGCCACATAGCCTTTTGGAATCTAGAGATGATGTAAGCAAATTGGAGTAGAATTCTTAAGTTTGTTTCACTTTGAAACCTTCCATCAAAGCCTCTTTCCAGAGCATTCACCTTAGGGGAGTTTGGTCCTCTCTAATTTGCCCAATCTTATATATGATCTCCTGTTCTATGAGGCATTCTCATTTGCAGATTTCAAGACATTTGACACTGTTTGTTGTTTATATACGCTCCTAGTTTGTGATTTATTTTGGTTTTGTTCTACGAAATGGATAGTATATTAATCACATTACTTCTTTCATAAACTGGATTATAAATGTTAAAATAAAAGGTGTATATACAAAACTCTTACACAATTATTCACTAAAGTTCAAATTGCTGCATATAGGCTTGAATTCACCAGCTAGAGACAAGTGCAATAGACAGCTACTGTTGCAGTCACGTCTTAATGATGAGAATATTGTCGCAGTTGCAACTTTACTATGGAAATATTGTCTCAGTCGCAACTTTAAAAATTATCACTGTTGCGACTTTACAATGGAAAAATTGTCGTGGATTTGCTATGGGAATCCGCTGTTTGAGAATTCGACAGTCAAATTCTCACTTTAGTGAATAACCCCTCTTAGGGGGGGAATTCACCATTCAGCGAAGTGAGCTCCGAAGCCTTCGGCTCACTTCGCAAATGGTGTTATGCGCTCGCTGATGTCCTGCATGCGGACATCAGTGAGCGCATTAACGGGAATCCTTTGAATGTGCTCGCTGATGTCCGCGTGCAGGACATTAGCGAGCACATAACACCATTTGCGAAGTGAGCCGAAGGCTTCGGAGCTCACTTCGCTGAATGGTGAATTCGCCCCTTAGTCTAGCATCTACCAGCATATTAATAGCCTGCAAACAATTGGGGAAACAGCAACAAACCACATAGAATGCTGCAGTAGCCAGGGAGTATTAAGTAAATGCAACAGTTTTATTGACTGAATAAAAATATGATAATCAGTCAAAGAACTATAAATGCACTTATTTTCAACAACAGCTGATTTGCAGATAATCTCATACTAAGGTGAAATTTAATAAACTTGGAAAAGCCCGTTTCAGCTTTTCTGAGTTTAATCGAGAGAACACCAAGAAATTTCTCGCGGTAAGTATCGCAAGATTTGTTTTGATCAATACTTGCCGAGAGAAACTTTTTCTATTGAATATTTCCATGGAAAGGGTATCCATACTACACTAATGTAAAGTATGGCTACACTAATGT
>WMED01016534.1:0-13282 GCA_019650415.1 Pipa parva
GAACTAAAAATGATTAAGATTAATAGGGGTGCCCAAACTTTTGCATATGACTGTACATAGGACCGATCAGCACATATTTAGTGCCATGGGGATGAATCATCTCTAAACTTACATAGTAAACTCTGTGCATAACATACATTACTACAACCTCAAACCTTTCGTCAGATCTCCTTTAAATGTAGCTTAAAGCTCATTCACAAAGAAAGGGCATGCTATGCTGGTGAATAGCAAGTAGGGAAATATCAGCTATACATGCAGGTAAAATATAAGCACATTTACAATTACAAAAATAACATGTTTTTAATTAAGGTGTGCTTTCAAATGTTTTTCTACCATTCAAAAAAGTTTAGTTCTTCTGCCTACTTCATCTTCATTTACGTGTTTTTTTTAAGAATCTGACCCCATTTTGATGGGCAATAATATTGCTAAGTGGCTGCACTGGATTAACATTATCCATTCATTAAGAAGAGTTGAATCTTTTCCAGTTTGTTAACACAGAACATTCTGCAGAAGAGTGGATAGAATCCGATTACGAGAAGAGATCCGTATCACGTTTTCCCCAGTATCTTTAGAGAAAATATATTACACTGCATTTAGCCTTACTGCTGTGCAGAATTTATAGTAAATGGAAAATATAAATTTAAAAAATTGTATATTTTTATTAATTTTAATAAAAAAAAATTTTTAAAAATTCAGCAAAACCAGGGAAGCAAATTAAGTTTGATACAGTAATTCTCCTGATATCTAAACAAATCACCTTATCTATAACAGCAGCAAATGCGGTTATGCACAAACCATGTCCAAGGCAAAAATTAAACAAACAATTTGCAATAAATCATCATAATTAACACACAAAATTTTTGGTTAGTTTAATCCCCCACCCCAAAACTTAGACCTGTGTTTCTCAAGGACTAATTAGTCTATCCTGTTAGTTTTTCCAAATAAAAACATGCATTTTTCCAGAATTTTAAGTGTTTAATTAAGTTTTTTTAAAAAGCCTTCAGTCAAAGCTTGGCGCACTGCCTATTTATTTATTTACATTTGTAGGGTTGCTCAGCAGAGTAGTATATATTTAATTGCATCATTACTGAAAATTATCCTTTTCCCACATGTCCCCCAGATGTAAATAAGGTGTAATGGGAGATAATGGTTTCAGGCCCCTGCATTCAAAAACACTAACAAAAGTTTTGTGCAGCAACGAAGTGCATATCAATTTGCCAGAGTAGATACAGGGATGGATTTTTCCTACTGATTCCAATGAAGTTTGTCATTCGTGTCAGAAATGTAAATGTTTTCCTCTCTGAGACAAAACGGATTCATGGGACATGGGGTAACCATATAAGCTTTCCATGTACTGACCTGAGATGCTAACTAGGAGGCGTCAGTGACTGCTGATCACATTCTGTTTAGTTGCCTAAAATAATCCTGAATGCTGAAAAAGCATATATTTAGGGAACAAAATACACTCGTGTTACAAAAGATATCTTTATAAAAATGGCCAAACAATGGAAACATTTAAAAAATACCACAATATAATAATAGTTGCCCCTCCCTATATTTCCTCACATTCCCCATACATTCCTCGATGTCAACTGTGCTCCTCCCAAAGCAACCAGCTTAGTATACCAACTACAACTAACTTGGATTCATTCTCCTGGTTTCCTGATGCAATGCTATGGCTAAAATTCATCCATCACCAATACTGCATGTAATATTCTCTTTCCCCAGCAGGTAGGAGCTTTATGGAACAACACACTGTATTCTGCTACTTGCTTGTGTTTTAGCAGAGGAGCCTTCTTCATTTTGGGAGCTTTTAACATTGGAAGACTTCTCTATTAAAGGTGTATTTTAGTGGATATTCAGGGTTTGGCCACATTAAGATTAAATGGGAACTATAGATAGATTACATCTTTACCTATGCAGTACCCCCAGACATTTTTGCCCTACTTACTAATTAGAAAGAAAATTAGGCAGCTAGCAATCCTTGATGCCGTGTATAAGCCGGGTGCCAGGAGAAGGGCGTGGCCTTAAGACTCGGTTTATTGTTTTTATCTTTTTGACCATGAGGTCACAATAAAGTAAGGATTTTTACGGATTGGAGTGCTGGAGAGTCTATTTTTCTACTTACTAATTAGCACATGTGCACAAGTCAGCTTCCCCTCTGTAATCTCCTGCATTCCAAGCTTAATTTATGTGGCCAAAAGGTCAGCACACTGCTTAACCATTAGCAGTCAGGTAGCTTTTTCTTCTTCTGTTGCCTGACTTGCAGAACAGAAAAAGGAGGGGGAGCGGGGGGAATAAAATGTCAGCTCTCAGGAAAACTAATTAAGGGAAACAAACGGAGAGTATTATTTCTTCCCTAAACTTTTTTTTTATTATTTTTTTTTTAACTATTTGTGTCAGCAATTGGCTTAATATACAGGAGTTTTATATGTATGTGTGCAGTTATATTGGCACTATAGTACCCCTTTAAAGTGATGTATTTTTGTGATATTATACTTGTATTGTATAATGCACTTTACCCATGTCTGTATTATATTTGTAATGCTGAATTACACAGCACTGCGTAAATTTTTGGTGCTTTATAAATAAAATTATACATATATACAATAGTGACATAATTCACTTGAGAAGTTACAAAACAAATTAAACTGAATATTAGTTTGAGCAGTTTTCTTGTAGACGTGCATTGATTACTTACATTTGCTATCATTTGTATTTAAAGGGACAATAAACCATACACATCATACCCTATTGTTGTTTGTAGGGCTCGCTATGCATGGTTAAATATAACTACATTGCATACCTCACTTACTTTCAAGATAAAAACTGCAACGATCGAAACGTTTCTATCAGTTAATATCAATTGAAAAAAACAGCCGGGATCTCGCGGGAATGAACTCGAAAAGACAAAATTGGGTCTTTTCGAGTTTAGTATATTTCGCCCCAAAATGGTGAGCTCACTTACCTTCATACCCCTCACAGATTAAGCAAAGAAGAAATAAGGTATTTTCTTTGTTTATTTATCTGGATAGAAATAGCAACATAACATTATGTTAGCACTCTCATTTCTCCATCCTTTTATGTCAGGTATAGGCACAGGTACCAAGAAATATAGTTAATTCTGAAATGAACACATTAATATATATATATAGTACATGTTTTTTTTTTTACCCCTTCCCCCCAAATTTTAAGAAATGCTCATGGAATCCATGTATTTTCCACAAACACAATAATTGATTGCAAATTATAAATTGCCCTATCTATGATAAAAATATTTTTTTTAAACTCTTTTTAAAATAAAGTATCTAACATGTCTATACCTAGTTAAAAAGCGTAGAGTAATTTAATTTAGAAAAGGCATTCCTTTTTACATAGCACATGATGCAACCATGAAGATGTAGTTTATCAACATGTATCAAACCCTTTCAAAATTTTGTATAGATTGACGGTTCCTTTGAAAAGAGAAATGCCGCATTTCTCTCTTACAAACACAAAGTTAAAATGATTCTACTTTAACAGAAATGAGAAGTAGGTCCTAATCGAATATAAAAAAAGAATATGTAGTGGGGGGGGTCTCAGAGATTTAAAAACCTTTTACATTACCACTTTTAAAGCATGAGAAACCCTGGCATACATGTACATACAGGCAAAATCATTTAACAAATCTATTTATTACAGGAACACAGCGGAGGGAGATTCTACTTTTGGGGAACTAAAACTTTTGACGAGGGGGGGTTTATTAATGGAAACAAACAGTGTATCATTTACCTATCTTCCATACAAACTACTGTCATTGCATTTAACATTAGGATAGACAACTAGAAATAAAGATAACCTAATAGTCAAAAGTGATAAAAATTAACCCGAATGCTACCAGCTTTCCTTCTGGCATATCTCAAACACAGTTCTTACAATTACAAAAAAAATAATTTATTAAATAAAAAAACACGGTGGGGGGGTTTAATAATAAAATGCAAATATCTTGCAGCAGAAAAGTAGAAAACTACACGTAGTGAAACTAAAATGTAATTTTAAGTTACTTTTTTTATGCGCAACATAATTAGTTTCTAACAAATCTCTACAGCTGTTTGCGACACGTTGAAAGACTTTTATGCGAAAACATTTTTTTTCACATCATTGTAACGGATTTATTTTCCATATTTAAATCCTTTACAATAAACAACCCACTTGCAGATAATTTGAAAAATGACTTATTACAATTATTTATTTAGCAACGAAGAGTGATTAGACAATTTTAGTTGCCGCGGCAACCGTAGATTGTGAAACTAACAGCGGCATGATTTAAAAAAGGATCTAGACCCGCAGCTTAAAAAAAAAAAAAAATAATAATTTCGAAGTAATTTTTCCTGTGCAATCTCCATTAGACTTCTAAATATTTCCCCTTATTAAATGAATTTGAAATTCTCCATTGTAAGCCAATTTATATTTAGAGGTTTATAACGTCCTTATTTTATGTGATACGCAAGATGATAACAGGAAATGATATTTATGTTATACTAGGTTAATCTTGTTTTATTCCTCATCAGCAGCGGTATTTATTTGCTTCTTGAAACATGACCGCTAATTTTGTCTAATTGGTTATCAAGGAAACTATCTTGTGAACAATTAAAGTAATTTAGGTTTCCTGGCTGCGCAACTAAAGTTGACATTGGCAGACGTCTGTGCTTCTTCAATTTTAATTAGTGAAAATGAAAATGATCAAACAGTCCCGTGAAGCAATATTATTGTCAAACACATTTATGTCACACACAGCATCAATTCAAGGTTTAGCCCAGATCCAATTTATTTGTGGTATAATATCCTAGGAAATTTCAAAATGTGTTGTGATGGCTAATAAGCCTTTTTCAAAGAACCAGGTAGAATTTACTTTAAATTGGAATTCTTCAGTTCCAACATGGCATACGTAAACCCAACAGAAACCCACATGATGTGTGTTTTCATGTAGCTCTGCTCTTACTTCTATTTAATGTCATATTATCAATAATTTGACAGTAAACAAACATATAACCGCTTCAAATAATAAAATCACAATATCTTGTAATCTGCAAAATCATTTGATTGAAACACAGTGTAGCAAAAAAATTTTTTCTTCAATTTCAATCATACTTTCGTTGCACTGTACCTTATATTTGTATGTTATTCGGATTTACTTTGAGATTTAAATGGGCGACATTTATTAAACTCGGAAAAGCCGTTTTCGCTTTTCCGAGTTTAATAAGCGCGAGAACACCCTGAAGTTTCTCTCGGTAAGTAATCGCCAGATTTGCTTCGATCGATACTTGCCGTGAGAAACTTATTCTATTGAATTAATCCATGGAAAGGGTAGCCCCTATATGGCTGAAACGGCTTTTCTGAGTTTAATAAATTTCGCCCATTATGGCTGATAAACAGATGTAATGTAAGTCTATTGAGTTAAATAGATCCAGAAGACAACATTAAACACCAGATTAAGCTCTTACAATTTATAAAAGTTGGATTTCTAACATTCTGCTATTAAACCCATGTGGATATCCTATCCCCAAAAACGTTTCCCAAAGTCAAGTATATAGCTCTAGGTCAGTGGTTCTCAAACTTTTTTGGCCGCAATCCCCGGCTCTGGCGTCACCGTGCATCGTGTGATGACGTTTTAGCCGAACGTCATCACGTATGCGTGTCACATGGTGATGTTAGGCCGAAACGTCATCACGTATGCGCGTCACGTGGTGATGTTTTTGGCCGACGTCACCCCACAGGAACCCTTATAAGAAGGGTCCTGCGGGCGCTTCCCGGTGCCGCAGCGGTTCTCAACCCCTGTGGGTTGGTCGAGCGACCCCCGCCGGGGTCGCGACGCACAGGTTGAGAACCGCTGCTCTAGGTAAATAACTCTTTCTTCCACTCAATTATTAAGTCAACTATATCTCAGATTATTCTAAGGCCTATGTCACAGAGGAAGATATCACTGCAGCATTGTTCCAAATCAACAAAGCATCTCATACCCACCTACATTGACTTAATGTACTACAGAGGCACTGCTGTAATACACCCTAGTGTGCTATTTACTGCAATTTAATGTGTACGGGTAAGTAAGGAAAAGAAAACAAAGAGGAGTTTAATATGAATAATCACATTTTTATATCTAAACAAGGATTATGTCAGACAGATCATCATTAGAAAGCCATATAAAAATGTCAGCAACAACCCTTATGGATCCACATATAATTCAAAGGTTCTTGCTCAATCAAATGTCTGAAGTAGACAATATCAGTAGATACAACACAGTAACAACTGATAATTATTAATTATCAGTTGTTACTGTGTTGTAATTACTGGAAGATAAATACTGAAAAGTTTAATGTGACGTAGACGCCAAGGACCAGGAAGCCATATTTTTACACGAGCACCCGCTAATGTATATAGACCTCTTAGATGTTACAAGTGATGTGAGAGTCTCCATAACTCATTTTAAATTCAAGATAAACGTTATCATACAAAGCCAAGGGCTTTTAGATATCGCAGACTTTTTTTCCCAAACAGTTTATATCTTTAATTATTCAACAAAAGGTACAACGTTCCCTTCCATGTTCAGTCATATTAGTACTAGGGTGAACCAAGAACTAAGTACACATCTTTCTACTCAACAATGTAGACTAAATATATGTACATTAACATATTGTTACTTGTTTTCTATTCCGTCTATTGATTGGCAAGATACGGTTTCCAAACCTGGACAATGTTATTTAAAGTCTAATTCAAACAATAGTTTACTTTACATGCATTTTTAAAATGAAATCAGAAATCCAAATTCTTCCCTTATTTCCCTATAAATTCATTTAAATTTCTTCTGTGAGTAAACCTTTCCAAACTCAGAAACAGTTTCCTCCTTTGTCTGTGCCATGGTAGTGGAGGAGTGAGGGTAAGTCACTGTGCATTAAAATTCACCTGTGAGATGATCACTGAATACAAATAAACTATAAACATAAAAGCCTACTGCCCTGTTAAAGGCTTTGGGTGCTTCCAATACCATAGAGTGATAAGTGTTATTTATATACTGAGGCTTCTGCAATCCCTTTCCTTTAAAGTGTACCTGTCACCTCAAAGCTCTAATACTAATTACAATCCAAAAAAACATTCATCTGTGTGTGTGAGACAAAATAAGGAAACTAGATTGTAAGCTCCATGGGGCAGGGACTGAAGTGAATGATGAATCTCTGTACAGCGCTGCGTAAAATAGTAGCGCTATATAAGAACGAATAAATAATAATAATAATAATAATAATAATAATCATGATCTAGCAGGGATCTGATTGGAGGAGTTATAATGTCAATCATCATTTAGCCCTGCCAACTCAGGAAAGAAAAGTCAGGCTGACAGGGAAGATGACAGAGAGAAACACTGTATAAAGCGACATTTTTTTTTTAAAATACATATATAATTACAAAAACGTTTATTTCATTAGCACAACCTAAATTAGTATTAGTTTTGAGGTGACTGGTGCACTTTAATAAAGTGCCTACTTAGCTCCATTAAATACCATAACAACCAACTAATAGCACTATGAAATGAACTTGCTATAGAATCATCCCTCTGATTTGACTGCATCAAAGCCATCTCAAGACTTTATGAGCAGCTTAAAGTCATGAGGCCATTTTGTCAGTTACCACTCAAATCAAGAGGACATGGTTTGTCATGGTCGACCGTAATGTAGAGGCAGTTACAATGCGGTCACCATTTAAATCAATGGCACACATTATGTTGTCTTTGATCAGAAGTTCAGAAATTACAAAAAAAAAGTTTGTGAAGTGTTATAAAGATAACAATGTGCAAACTAACTAGTAAGGCAAGAGTATAAGACATTGTAGCTAGAGTGATAGCCAGATAACAAATGTAACTTTCCCAAAAACAAAAGCACATTGCTTAAGTAAAAGAGGAGAGCATGAGATCAAGGAAAACAGAAAAAAAAATGATAAAAACAAGTTTCAAAATTTTAGCCATGGCAAAAAAGAAAAAGCAACCTGAAAATATTACATACAGTGAAGCAGTACCACACATTTTTGAAGGTCTTGTTGACGGAATTTAAGTCAACAAAACAGAGTTGCAGATGAGTAAAGTTATTGTTCATCAAATATTTGGTGGCAAAAGACGAGGGACCAAGGAAGGGGAGAGTGAAGGGAAGTCTAGGCCTTCCTTCCTGTAGACTAGTAAAAGGTAGTCTCTGACAAATTAAATGTTTCAGCTAAAGAAAATCAAAAATTAAATCTGTATGGTTGCTATTCATTTTAAAATGTGATCCTAAATAAGTCCTATAGGAGTTTATTATTTACAATTTCCTACAAACTAAACATCCATATTATAAGAGACAGTTGAAAAGATACCAAAACAAGAGTGTAGTTGTAGGTAGAGGAAAGTATTATCTAGATCAGGTGGCACCAGAAAACAAGAAAAGTAACTTTTTCTGGACCACCTCTAATGATATAATAGAAGGGGAATGCAATATGGAATTGTAGAGAGACTGGAACATTTGTTCGGCATTTTTTAGATAATTTTATAAACTATATTCTAACAAATACACTGCCTAGTGGGTGGTGCTGAACAGGTGCCCTATAGTACCATATAGTTTGTAAACCTTGCTTGTAGCAGTGAATATAGTATACAAAACTATACAGCAATATAAACTTTATTGAGGCAACATTTTGTAGGATAGCCAATTTAGATTTCAGCAGCAACCAAAGAACACAGAATTAGACCAAAGTTCTGCTT
Organism: Pipa parva; assembly: GCA_019650415.1. NCBI lineage: Eukaryota > Metazoa > Chordata > Amphibia > Anura > Pipidae > Pipa > Pipa parva. The sequence goes on from WMED01016534.1 coordinate 8,762, forward strand.
TGGTGAATGTTTTTCATCCATTTGTTGCTCATAACATCAATAAAGAATGAGTGGGGAGAGCTGTTGCTAAGATAGATAATTGTAGCTTTACAGTGTGAAGCTGTAAATTGCCTTCAGTCTGTAAAGCTTAGTAGAGGCACTGCTTGTAACAATACAGTAGCTTTTGAGTTGATTCATGCAGAGCTGGAATGTAGAAGATCCTAGGCTTGTCTCCTTAGTTTATGACTCCACATTAAGCTTAGTTTTCAGTATGTCGGGAGTACTGTTAGAAGATGCACTATGACGGATACGAGTAGGAGGTGACAGCACAATACAGAGACTACAGTGAACTTGATGCTAGCAAAATACAGGTAGCGGGGTCTAAGACACACCCGGACTTCACCCAGAGCCTTTGCAAGGAGGTTAGGATTTTGCAGCGGTGCTATGTCCAGGTCGTGGGCCCTGGGCTTGCTGTTCACAGATAGTGCAGAAGACAAGGAAGCGTAGTCAATATTCAGGCAATCCTCAGGGCTGGCTGCAGACAGGAGAATATGATAAACAGAATACAAGGCCTTGGGCTGGCTGCATTTGAGCAAGGTCAGGGTAAAGGCAGGGGTCATACACGGAAAATGTATAGCAAGACAGAAGACACCCAGGAACATCCAGAGAGTCCTATAATTGGGCACAAGAGTGAGCATCAGGCTGACTTAAATAAATGCTTTGGCGGGAACATGTCTGTGACGCAACACCACAACCATCACAATGTTGATTAGGCATTAAAAAAGTAGAAAGAACCAGTAGAAGCACAAGATGGCAACCATGACAGACTGTGGAGGAGGTGAGCAGGTGAGTAGAATTCCTAACACAGTATGACAGTTCACTTAATAATGGGAGAAAAATAATCAGCTTTCAATGGAAGGGTTGTTGCCTCCTGCCTTACTTGCTCAGTGTCCTCAATACCACTTAATGTCATTTAAGATTTGCTGGTGTGATGTTAGGAGAGGGGCTTAGGGAGCAATATAACCTTGTGTAGATTCATTAAAATATAAGCTTGTAGAAAGTCCAAAAAATACTTTAACAAAACAGTTGTATTTAATGGTGGCAGTTGCAGACTGGGTCGAATCCCCATACAGCAATACCCAATCATTGCAATAGTTTTAGATGAAGGGGTCTCACTGGTAAGGCTTGCTTAATTTAATGGGCAAAGTAGACAGAGGCAGAACTGAATGATATGTACTATGCTCTTAAAAGTGCAGTAATGCCGAAAATGTAAATGCTCCAAATGCCTTTACAGTTACTATATATGGGTGGGGTTTGTATAAACACACATATAACATGGCTGCAATCAGTAGAGAAATAAACAGACAGAAAGCAATGAAATTAACTCAACTTTAAAAATAAAATAATTGTATATTTTTATGATGTAGCTGATGATGTATGCAGTAGTAGAGATGTCATCAGAATTGTACTGATTTGATAGTATCAAAATGTGAAAAATGAAGTGCCTGGGTGCCAACAACACTAAGTTACTGACCTGCAATGGTGTTTGAAGCTCTGCCTTTCAACCACTGTAGCTAAAATTGTCTGTGCAGAGTGTGGTGAGGAATCCACTGGTACAAAGAAATGAGGATAGTCAATGTCTTTACTTTGGGTTGAGACAGAAAGAATAAAACAGTGGAATCCTCAGCAGTGCTTTGAAAAAAAGTCTGCTTGAAGCCGCCCAGATAAAGACCGATGCTTTTTCTGATCTATGCTGTTACAGTTGTTAACGGATGATGGTCAAAGCTTCTGTAGATGAATTTTTGGTTAAGTCTGCAGCAACTAAAGATACATATGTTTCCAGTGCCTGCCAAACCACGCCCACAGACATTCATTTGTTTAGTGTTGGAATTTATATCTCTAATTTGGCCATCTTGTGGTATCCCAATGGATCTTGTGGAAGAGATACTGAGGAAGGTAATACAATGCAATAAATAATCAAATACATACTTTTCCTCAAAATGCTCCTTACAGTGCACCTGACACCTCAAAACTCTAATACTAATTTAGGTTGTACTAATGAAATAAAATGTTTTTGTAAATATATATGTATTAAAAAATGTACCTTTATATAGCGTTTTTCTCTGTCATCTTCCCTGTTAGCCTGACTTTTCTTTCCCAAGTTGGGTGGGCGAGGCTAAATGAGGATTGAAATTATAGCTCCTCCAGTCAGATCCGTGCTAGATCGTGATTTAAGAGATCTGACTGAAGGAGATATAGGCCCTTATTCACCAATGTGCCAAGTGAGCCGCGATGTGTTCGACTCACTTCGCACATTGTTTTATGCTCATGCTGATGTCCTGTGCGCGGACATCAGCATGCGCATTAAAGGGATTCCCCTCCCGGCGAGAGCACTCGAGTCTCCTCACCGGGAGGGGAATCCCTTTAATGCGCATGCTGGTGTCCGCGCACAGGACATCAGCATGCGCATAACACAATGTGCGCAGTGAGTTGAACACATCGCGGCTCACTTCGCACATTGGTGAATAAGGGCCATAATGTCAATCCTTATTTAGACCCACCCATGGAACTCGGGTAATGACCTGCGCAATAATAACAATTAAAAAAAAAAAAAAAAAGGATTTCTCAAACAGGTCACATCCCCAAAGCTCCACCTTGGAATATAACAACATGCATAGTAGATTTGATCTGCTTCAGCAAAAATTATGAGTGGGGCTGATTCATTACTTATAGTAGCACCTACATGTGGAAAAACATGTTGGTTCTCTACTGTTCTTGCTCTTAATTATTTTGTTTTACTTATGGAATATCTTCACCAATACATTAGAGGCCTTTTACATAATTTAAAAATTTCAAATACATTAAAAGCTGAACAAGCGCAGAAGCAGTATTACATCATAATTCTGTTACTGTATTATCTCAACTTACAGAATTTTAGCAGGAAGCAGGTAATGTAGAGGACTACAGCCTGCAGGGAAAAAACAAAGACCAGCACTGAGGCAAACAGGAGGAAGCGCTGGAGCGAAGGAAATCCCCTTCAAAATCACCCCCTTTATCTAACAAGTCTAGAGTTCTCCTTTAAACCAGCTGATCATTTCACTGATTATTGGGCAGATTGAGTATGGTGTGAGCACTATTTATAACTGCTACTTATTTCCCCAGTGACTGCACGGAAAACCTTGGTATCTTTGTCATTAGTTGGTATAGACGGAGGTCAGGTCCTAAAGTGCTTTAAAGGGCACTTGCTAATGCAATTGTACATAATTGTTATGCACAGCTGCCTGATTGAAACAGACACCAAAATTACACACAGCCAATGATGCTCATGATTTCATTTAGATATATTAAACCGGTTTCATTTTAATCTACTGACCAATTCTAAAATAAGGTGTAATTGCTTAGTAAGTCAGGCAGCTGGATTGAAATTTTTGGAGTCACCTGTATTTTTGCAATTATGCGTTAGCTGTAATTCAGTCCACGTGTATAGAAACAGGATATTTTCTTAAATCTAAAAAAAAAAAAAAAAAAACCTTTTGCATTTAAAACAAAAAATTAACCTGTTATAGTAAACTACAATTAGAATAAATTTGGTGGTGCGTTAACAATGATTTAAAAGCATGCTATTCATATCATATAACCTTTAAAAGCTTTAGGCAACTTGCAAAGTCTCTTAACTAATCTGATAATATACATAGTCTCACACTTCCCCAGTCCTGCAGCCAAAGAACGATTTCATGTCCTGTAAAAGATATTGTGTTTGTAAAACACTTCCAGGCCGACATTGTCTTATTAGGTAAGGCATCCGTGAAGTAATCCTTTTTAAAACCTATGTCATCAACACCACAATTTAGCCAACAATCCTATTATCCAGTAACACATTATTAATAGGAAGGCTTGAAAACCTAATTGGATGGCTAAGAGTTGCATCGTAACTATGCAAACAACAAAAGATGTGGATGCAAATTTAGCTGAAATGTTTAAAGCGTAAACTTTCACAAACAAGATGCATGCATGATTTGTCTTGCTTAGACTAGTTTCTCATTTAAACTACTTTAAGGATTTTTAGCATGTCTCTATTGTATAGACTGCCATAATAAGATCATTGCATAAGAAAAATCACTGGGTCTGCACCATGCAACACTTTTTTAGGTTAGTACCAACCCATGATGATTATTTATGCATACAGGCTTTGTAAGCAACCTAGGGGCAGTCCTCATTTATTTCAACTGGACCTGTTTTTTTTGTTTTTGTTTTTTTAGGAAGCAGGGAGTTGTCTTAGCTGAATGCCTTATGGCAGGGGTCCCCAAACTACGGCCCGCGGGCCGGATGCGGCCCCCCCCCCGAGGCCATTTACCCGGCCCCCAGCGCCGGGCCGGTAGAGGCAGCTGCAATTCCCCCCCCCCCTCTCCTTACCTCTTACACGGCCGGCTCAGTGAACACTATTCACACAGCGCTCCTATCTTCCTCCCTCCCCCAGCGCACACTAATGATGTTAAGAGACATCATCAGTAAGCGTTGAGAGAGGAAGAGAGGAGCGCTGTG
>WMED01016535.1:0-13282 GCA_019650415.1 Pipa parva
TATTCTGTTTTTATTTACGATTTACACAATGTGCCAACTTTTCTGATTTTGGGGTTTATAATTAACTATAAAAGAGGAAGGATCCTGTTTCTTTGCTTGGTGTTCTGGAACCCATTTCATGTATCTTGCTTCAAGTTCTGTTCAGTCTCATGTCTGCCTTAAAGGGATCAGCTCCTTAGTGTGTCAGCTCTTCATCCCAGTGTTTTATATCTTCAAGGAATATCTTCAACAAATAACTTTAGGTCTGTTTCCAGTACTGTTTTTGCCTGGCTTCCCTAAGTGTTTGGTTGATGCTCCATTCTTAAAGGTACGCCATGCTTCATGTGATCCTGTGAGTTTCAGTTCTTCAGTAAGGTTGCACCTTTAGCTTTCTTTCAAGTTCAGCACCAGGCAGTTTGCAGCATCTGACCCTATCTTTGTTCCTGAGCTGCTTCCGTGCAGTGTCCGCCCTGATCTTCTGTTCCTGAGTTGCTTCCGTGCGGCTTATGCCCTATGCTTTCTCTACTTTATAGTTCTGCTATTCCAAGTATCCATCTGAGTTCCATGTGAGTCTATTCAGTTGCCAACTGGGGTGTTACTCTAAGGACAGCAAACTGGGAGGTGCTTGCAACAAAGGCCATACCCCCTTGCAGGGGTATCAGGAAATGGACCTGGGCCTCCTTAGACTCTTTGCCTTAGTGCTAAACTGTGCCAACTCCTGCTGTGGTACTGAGGATCCACTATCACTCCTTTTGCACCTGTACCTGAGTGTTCTGTTCCTTTACCTGTATCTGTTCCTGGCATATGGGCTTGAGTTGCTTCTGTCCCCCTACAGCTGTCCAGTGTGGCATCCTTTTCTTGGATATTCACCAGTTCCAAAGTCTGTACCTGCACCCTAGCACTTCCTAGTGGGGTACCACCTTTTCCTGTGTGTTCCTGCACCTGGCACCTGAGTTTCCAGTATGCCTCAGTGCCTCCAGAGGCATAACAGGCTCTTGGTGTGCTATAGTGCCTCCCCAGTTCCCTGTGGTAATCACTTCCCTATTACAATTGTACAGTTTACTCTAGCTACATATTTAAACACCTCTTAGCACCTATTTTCTTTGAATTGTCCTCCATTAAATGAAATGTAAAAAGCAACTTGCAAACATTTGCAATGTCTCGAAATGGTGGCATTGTCCTTTATTATATTGTCTGTGCTACATAATGAGAAAGTTTTGGTGAATTTAATTCTGCAGGCATATTCACTTTGAAAAATATGCTCCTTAGACATAGCTTGTTTCAAAAATGAGCACTGTCTAACTTAATAGTAAATTCAATTGACTTGGATAACAGAGTATTGTCACAAAAGCACAAAGTTGGATTGAAACAAGGTGCGCTAGCTCAATAATATCTAATGCTGCAAAAATGTTTCTAATTATCAGAAGCTATTATGAGGGAACCATCTATCAATTTTCCAACTTTAAGAACCCAATAAAAAAAATACTGGTCATTAAATTAGACATTCGATCAAACAATCTTCCATGATGTAATTTTATAGACTTTGTGTAAAAATAAAAAAGTTTGAGAAATTGTGTTAAGACTTTAGGAGAGAAATTTAATAAACTCAAAAAAGGCTGATTTCACCTTCTCAAGTTTATCCTGAGTATATCTCAGCTGTTTGGTAAAATCACTCAATATTTTCAATCGATATTTACCGACCTAAACTTTTTGATTGAGTTTTTTATTGAATTTTTCAATGGAAAGGTAGCAATACTTTACATTAGTAGTATGGCTACCTTCCCATCAAAAAATTTTGTTGAAAAACTCGATTCAAAAGTTTTGGTCGGTAAAATTTGATCGAAAATATTGAGTAATTTTTACCAGACGAATAGCCAAGATGTGCTTGGGATAAACTCGAAAAGGTGAAATCGGTCATTTTTTGAGTTTATTAAATTTTGCGATAGATGTCTAGTAGGTAGTAAAAAGTCAGGAATTCTGATATGAAAAATGTAGGAATATGTCTTCCTTGAGTTAGGAAACTAATCCAAGTGTGAATGAAAATGAGAAAAATTGTGAACATTTTAAAAGAAAATCTTTGCAGACCTGAACTTTCTGTAGCCATTCCCTAAAACAAACTATTGATCCCCTAGAAAGTTTACTGCCACTGTAATCAAATTGAAAGCCTAAGAGTGAAATAAAAACATAATTGGTAGAACTGCAAATTGAAGATGCTCTATCCCATAACTGTTTCAATATACTCAGAAGATCTACCTTTTCCCTGAAACTTCTTCAAGTGTGCCTTGGGTTGAGTCAATCTCTTGCTACTGAATGATGATATTTTTATATTGTATTTATATATCATACGCATTATCACAGCTGTGTCACTGAAGTAGTGGACCCTCTTACCACTGCGGAAGTTGGCACAGGTTTATCTGAGGTGTGGAGTCTAAGGAACCTCCAGTCTTGACCTTTAACTCCCGCAAGATGGTACTGGGCTTTGCGGCAAGAGACTCCCAGGTCGCGGCCCTCAGACTCACCCTCCGCAGGTGGTAGCTGGAACAGGGACATGTGCAGACGTAGAATACTGAACAGACTCAGGAACACAAGTACAGGATAATAGGTACTGGCACCAGAAGTGACACAGGAACACAGGTACAGGATAAAAGGTACTGGCACTGGAACAGACACAGGAACAGGATAATGATACTGGTACTGGGGAAGACTCACTGACAGGAATAGGACAGAATTTTATTACAGAACTAGCAATGGCTATAACCTAGTCAGGACCTTCATACATCATACTCAGGCAAGGAACTGCCTGAGAAGTCGGCATTTAAACTCCACTGCCGTCTGCAGGGGACGAACCGGCGTCATTGCTAAGCAACGATGCCTATCGTTCAAAACTGCGAGTGCAGCTGCCCACGCACAGAGTGTTTCCCAGTGCAGCCGGCAGAATGGAGAGAGGATGCCGCAGGAGCGCGGACCAGGTATGTAACACACATATTTTAAATGTTGTTCAGATTTTTTTTTAAAAATTAAAAAAATGATATTTGGATTTAGTGACTAGATACAAGAAGCATTGCTATGATACACGTCAGTATTAGAGAAAACTTTGTAACAAATGCCAGTAGTCTATCTTCTAACTGAAAACACCTCATAGACAAAAGAAAAGAAGGGTAACATGATAAATAATATATTCCTATGATAATTTATTTATTTGAATGGGTTTGAATTCTTGTTCTTCCTCTCCTTAATATCTTTATAAAATCTGCACATTAACTATTACTCTAAAGTAGACAACTGACTCAGCTTACTAAGTTAAGTAAATTATAAATGAATTACAATCCAATAACAAGCTTACTGCTAGTCTAAAAAAGTGTTTTTTTTTTTAAACTCTTTGACAAATGTTAACACAAAGGAATATAAGAATGGGAACATATTTTAATTTTCACCAGGCAGAACTTATGTTTATTTTTTTGTCAGTAATTCTGGCAGCTAAAGTCTGTGAGTTAACTTGCCTCTGATTGATGTCAAGTTAAAAAGTCTTCAGGCCAAGAATGTTTTAGACACAGCTTGTCTCAAAAATGAGCACTGTCTAAGTCTTTATTGTAAATCCAATTGACTTGGCTGACAGAGTATTCTCCCAAATGCACAAAGTTGAAATGAAACAAGATGTGCTATCTCAGTAATATTTTTGCTGTAAAAAAATAAGTTTCTAACTATCAGAAACTATCTTGAGGGTTCTACCTGTCATTTTCTTTGTGACTTTTCTTACAGTTACCTTCCAGCATTAAGAGCACAACATATAATATATTGGCCACTAATGTAGCCATTCTTGTACACAATCTTCCATGATTTTCACTGTGTTGAACAGAAGTCTTAACTTGAAGATATTTTTGATAAAATCTCTTATGCTCTTCGTTGGTATGTACTCGTACACTCCCACTGACAATAATTTGAATCTTAAATCTTAATGTACTACCATAGATACAAATATTCAATTTGTTTGCTGTCATTAAAAAGGATGTTGTATGTTTACAACTCTCTACACTAGTTTTTTCTGTGTTAAAGTAAGCAATATTATTGGTCAATCATCTTTATTATAAATGTAATAAGGTCCCCTGTAAGGTAGGCAAAAGAAAGAGTTAAAAGTCACTACAATAAAACTAAATATCTAGTGCACTGTGTAGGGAATCACTCAAATACTGGTGCAGTGTTTAATGATTAGAATAAAGCAAACCGTGAGTTTCTTACGTGTCCAGTGATTATTTTTAAAAAACTGAACTTAAACACAGCTTTTCTTGGCAAAACAAAGCAAATTCAAACACAACTTCCAGGGGGTTATTCACTAAAGTCTGAATTGTTGCGTATAGGTGAAGATTCGCCAGATAAAGACAGTCGCAATAGGCTGCTACTGTCGCAGTCACGTCTTTATTATGGGAAAATTGTCGCAATCTTAACTTTAAAAAATTGTTGCAACTTTACAATTGGGAAATTGTAGCGGATTTACTATGGGAATCCGATGTTTGCAAATTCAACAGTCGAATTCGCACCTTAGTGAATAGCCCCCTCAGAGAACAAATCATTGGTCACTATACAGCAAAGCAGTGCTTAACTGCAACTCATACAGTTCTGGGTAGAAAACAACCAGAGAATAACTTCCCTTCTCCTGGGTTATCTCCTTGGGATTTTCATGTGCTGTAAAGCCAGAGTCTTATAACAGGAGCTTTATCCACAGGTCCCTGTTTCTTTCACAGAGATTCACAGTATCAACCACACAAGCAGATTCCTAGTTGACTAATACCAACCACACTCAACTGGCTCTCTCAGCTGCCTTTTAAACTAAGCTCTAGCCTGCATCTGGGGTGATCTATAAAACCTGGACTGACCTCCAGTGATAGGTTCTCATTATTGGGGCAAGATATATCTCCCCTTAAAAACTACACCCTCACAACTGATAAAAGGAGATACATTGTTAAAATGGCTATATTAATTTACCTTCTAATTGTCTCCTTTCCATTAAAGTGCATAAAGAATAAACAAATCAAATTGTCTGACACGAGTCAATTGTGTGTAGATTGTAGGATGCCACTGTAACACTGTTCACTCTAAAGTGTCATTTGCAATTAAGAAAATATTATAGGAGGTGCAAACGGTATTTCAGTATTGTATTTTCTATCCTTCCTCTACCTTTGTTCTGCCCTGATAGGAGGGATGAACTGTTCTCTAGTGATGTAATGCCCTGTAAACCCACCCTCCTGAGACTTTAAAAGCCAGTGTTGACACTGATACATTTGTGTTTGCAACACAAGGGAAGCTGTGGAAGTAGGCTCTGACTGCCATCATTTAACCGAATGCTGGATAAAAGGCCTAACGTCTATGAAATACTCCACAAGTCAGCTGACAGTCAAATATCAGATAACTTCAGTTAGAAGGACCCTGGAAGTTCAAGGATTATCAGCCTAAAGTAATACCCCAAGTATTGATGTAGCAATGGACTCCTCCTGCATATAATTATTGAGTCTTTTAAGCTATAACATCAGTAATAAGTAATCAGGTACATATACCCTAATATAAATTTACTCTGGTGCATAGGACAGTTAATTGCACATACTGTATGGCCATAATGGGGTTCTATGGAGTATGATACATACTCTAGCATCTTTATTACAAGGAATTGTTTATAGGGATTTGTATGACAATCACATCAATTTGAGTAAACACAATTAAAAAGTGGATTATCCTTAATTTTAAATTATACAGATTAGCATAAAATCATTGTAAATTGAAAGATCTCTCCATTTTGATTAAACCCATTGTCTGCAAAACAACAAAGGACAAAATATTAACAAAGCACTTGACTGGAACAAAAAGTTTGGTTTTGCACTTTGTTCATGAAGAAAATGCATATGAGTAAGAAGCTTCAGTAAAGGGACCTGTCACAACATGAAAAAAGTATTCATCAACATTTTCCGCACACTCATTGAGTGGCAGCGTAAAGTAAACTATATTATAAAATCATTCACTTCAACAATCCTAAGTCTAGAAACTCTGCAAACATTGGCAGATATGACCTTTGCATGGAGCCCTTCTTATTATAACTAATTATTCTGAAAATGCTATGTATATTGTATACACACATATTACAATAACTTCTATAGATAAACAAATGGACCTGTCTCTGTTAGAAGTCCAGTTAAAATAACCTTTCACAGGTATTATTACCTAATATGCTATTTGCATATGCTTCAGGTGGATCTGGGGGACTGCAACCTATGGCTCTTGAGCCAGATGTGGCTCTTTTGATGGCCACATCTGGCTCTTTGACTGTAATGAGTGGTGGTCAAATGCAAGCACCACTTGTTACAGTCTGCCGGCTAATCTCTGGCAAGCGCTGTAGAGACAAAGCTCTCTCAGCCCTTCCGGATTGCTAGCCAATCCAGAGCTGTTGATGTCACTGCACTTCCAGGTCACTAGCCAATCTGGAGCCGCTGACGTCACTGCGCTTCCAGGTAGGTAGCCAATCTGGAGTTGCTGATGTCACCGGCTCCAGATTCAAAAGGGCTGAGCAGAGCCACACTATATGGCTCTCTCGGCCGAAAAGGTTGCTGACCCCTGCTCTAGTCTAATCCTTGGATTATTATATGACTTAATCCATTGCTGACCTGGATACCAGCCTTTTAAATCTCTGTGTATTCGTCCCAGGGTTGCTAAGTTTTGATTGAAAGTAATTCAGTCTCAATCTGGACTCAATCTGGATTGAGCTTTAAGTAGCCTTAACTCAGGAGCTAATATTACTCTCATGTGTTACACTGTACAGGACAACAAAATGAAACCTAATAGGAATATTGATCTAAAACAACTGTAAGGAAACTGGGGCCTGCCTCAAAGAACAAAACCATTACAACCCCCTAAAATATTTTTTAAACATTTGTAAACCATAAGTCAAATAGGAGGCAAAGGAAAAAATTGTAATAACTACCTATTGCTAGTGGCCTACAAAATTTCCTTCCTATAAACATTGATACAATTCACACTTTTTGCTCTTGATTTTCTAAAATGTAGTTTCATTAATCTCGTCCAAAATAAATACTTCTTTCTGAAGCTGGATATATCTGTATCAAATATAGCAGCATCTGATTCATTTCTTGTCTGTTATTGTATGTAATGAAATATATCTCTTCATTATACTTATTCATCAACCCGGCTTTATTTTTCATATATTTTGATAGACAATTCAATTTTTTCCACATAATCTTTACAATTGCAATGAACAAACATATATTCATAAATATACCTTCCCCTGGTGAAACATTTGAAACATTTGTTTGAATAACACTGCAATATTAATACTGGTACTATATAATCTTAGGAGGATAGAAACTATACATAATGTTTGATTTAGTATATCTAGTATCGTCTTTACCAGTTGGTTCACTTTTTCTACAGTATTTGTGCAGAATTTTGTGGGTTTTTTTAAAAAACCCTTCAAGGTCCTTATCTCCATTTTTTTATTTTAGTTCAGTGAATTATACTAAAACAGTACAGATAACTGTAGACTGTAATTTGTACTATAACTACAATAAGCTTCTTTACTAAGTCTTCTGTGTTTAGCATTGTTATATATTCATGTGATCTGTGCTCTTTATCTGTCTTAGCTTAGTGCTACCCATTGGACTTTGTTTAATTCATCACACAGTCTTGATTAACTCTGTATGCCGAAAAAGAAAAAAATCAATTACTTAAAAGGCCTTTTTGCCATTTAACATAACTTATTTTCAGTTTAGATTGAATAATATATGTATATATATTTCCAATTAAAAAGGATTAGCCTTGTGGCTGTATTCCACTGTCCATGCTCTCTGTTCAGTCTCAGCACCTTCTCACTGCTCTTACAAAGACTTCTAGACAATTCAATTGGCTGATCATTTTCTATAATGTCCAGGTGATCCTCCAGAGAATCAGTCCAGGAGTGGTAAGATAACACTAAATAGGTTGCCTCACACTTAGGGGGGAATTCAGCAAGCTCCGAAGTGAGGCGCGTAGTGTTCGCCTCACTTCGGAAAAACTGAAATGCGCATGCTGATGTCCGCGTGCAGGACATCAGCATGCGCATTTCAGTTTTTCCAAAGTGAGGCGAACACTACGCGTCTCACTTCGGAGCTTGCTGAATTCCCCCCTTAGAGCTGCTTAGAAACTAGAATCAAGAGGAAACAGTAAATTAACTAGCAAATATTTGTGTTTAAACAAGTAGTAAACCCTCTGAATCTACACAAAATACATGTTTATGTACATGCTTATGCTGTGTTATCCATGCTTGTAACAGAAATTATATTTCATACTATTAATATCAATAATAATATTGAAGAATATGACACTACTGTAACACTTCCACTTCACAGTTTATCAGCAACTGTGCTCATTAGAATGTTCAATGCATGTGCAGATGAATGATCAAAGACAATGTAAAACTCAATCAGATGTGGGCAAATGGCCCCTGCAGAAAGCAGCCAGGCTAACTAGTATAAAATTATATTTTCCTTAGACAGATTACAACAGAAATGCATGATTACATTATCAATATAGATAATTAAAATTTGACAGTTAACAAAGTTTGACAAAGTTGAAATCAGGGTTTTTATATAATATATACGTATATACAGTATATATATATATATACAGTATATATATATATATATATATATATATATATATATATATATATATGTAAATACTTTAACTGTAGAATTATCTTACACCTTAAAATAAAATGACTCAAGATAAGACTGTAAATGTCCTTGCAGTTCAATGGAAAAAGTACTGTTGACACACCAAGGTATCCTGCTACATTGAGCTCAAATAACAAAATTGGTTTTAAAGAATTCAGCAAGCTTCCCTGCTACATCTGTACTATAAACTTGTGATGATAATGGAAGTTTAGTATCTCTTTAATGCTTTTACATTTTCTTAATATAAATGTATAGTGAACATTATTAAAGTTATAAAAATGGTCAAACTACCCCTATAGCTATGGGTATGAGTAAGGAAGTTGTATAAGGTGGGACAACTTATTTTCCCACTAAGCCCTTTGACACTGCCCAAAGACAATTCAACTCAGAGCATGTTATGCCTCTGGAAGGGACACCAAATCCAAAGGATACAGGATAAGGTGGTTCACCTTCTAGAGGCACTAAGGTGTACGGTGCACAAGTGTAGGAACAAGGAGTGTGAGGAATCAGGAACAATCGTGACATGAAGGAAGGTGTGGATCCTCTGTACCACAGCAGGAGTTGACTCTGGTTAATACTGAGGCACAGAGTCTAAGGAGACCCAGGTCTTCACCCTAAAACCACCACAAAGGGGTTTGGCCTTTATGGCAGGCACCTCCCAGGTTGCGACCCTCAGGTTAACCCACTGCTGGTGACAACTGGAAAGACTCACTTGAAAACACTGGCAGAAACCTGGAACAGCTGAAATGCAACTGTTCAAACTAGTAGAATTGTAACTCACAGCACCCCTGGGCACAAGCTGAACTATAAATCACAGCACTCCTAGCACAGCCTTGGGACTAGACGATCCTCTCTTGGGATACTGTGGCACACAGCAGAGATGTACTGGATGCTGACTTGACTGAGGCTGTGGTGCTATCTGTGAAGTTACTCAGCAGCTGCAGATCCCTTTAAGAAGTAGTAGTACTTGAAGTAGAAGCAGGCTGTAACAAAAGGCATAGATAGACAGGCAGATAACTTGAACCAAGCGCCAGGCTTGAAGATCTGTTGGTTATTTATTGAGTATCAATTCTGACATTGATACTCAAGTGTGTACTAACCACAGAGCTGATATTTAAATCTCCCGCTTCTGACATTATGAGTGACGTCAGTTGGCCATGATTGGTCAAGAACCCAGAAGCACTGGGCTATACTCAGCCCCAGTGCTTACCAGCTGTCATAAGCGCCAGAGACATAAGCTGCATGGCTTCAAGGTAAGCACCACTCGTGACAACTACAAATCACAATGAGCTATCACCATAATTTTTTTTATTTTTACTTTAAAAAAAGTTTGAATATTTTTATTAATATTGCTATTAATTAGCATAGGTATTTGGTTAACTCCTGTCGCTGGTTAACTAAGTTTAGGGACTTACTAATCAGTTTTTCATAGTTACAATGGTTGCAAAATGTTATTTTGTTTTTTATGTTGGATCTGGTCAGGCTCCATAGAATATTTTTAACCCTTGATTTTATAATTAAGATAAACTCTATTAGATTAGGGCTATCCATGAACACAAAGCATTACAATTTTACATTTTTTTTACATTGATCATGGTTTTTTATGCAATACACCACTGCTTACTTATGACCTCTAGAGTTAGATACATAATACATAGCATCCTCTGCTGAGTGCAGTGTACAAATAGACAGGATGCTGTATTAATAGCAATTAGTCCTACTGTCTATGTGTATAAAAAAAATATGTGTATTGTTTAGCTCTTTAAATTAAGGAAATAGAAGTGGGATAGAATTAGTACAGGAGTAACCATTATACAGCTTTAATACAGCCTGACTTGAATTTTAAGTTTATTTTGTGATCCTTGTGTATCAGGAAAAAGACCAAATAGAACTCAAACAAGATAAATTTACAGTCATCATAACCACTCCCTGACTATTGAACACTTGAACAAGTGGGAAAAATAAAATTATAAACTTTATAGTTACAAGAACAGGCACTGCATATGCTCATCATAAATGGTACTTATTAAACAATTATTAAGCAGTTTTTACATGAGTTTTAATTATTACTATTATAATGAACAAAACATTTTATTGCCATTTTAATTGATAAGATTTTTTCTGTCAAAGCCACAAATATGTTTTTCAGTTAACATTTTTTTACATTCGTAATACTTATAGATTCATAATAAATAGACTATATAAATTTGCATACATATAATAGTTATCAAATTCCGTATTAATGTACGTATGTATACTTTCTATTTATAAATCACATCTAGGTGTACCACTGTACAATTCAACAATACAGTTCTAATACAGACTTCAGAAACTTCTTAACATAGTATTAGTGAAGTAATTACAACCATACATTATGAAGATACACCACTCTGAGTGCCAGGTAGTGATTGAAACAAGAGGTTGAAGACCCCATAAAGCTCACAATCTAAATATAACTATTAATGGAATCAGTCTGGTCCTCCTTCCATCATTTTATTGAATACATTATTTGGAAATGTGTGATGGGTGAAATTTATTTAACCGTTTGCGCTTTGGTAGTAGTAGTCTACCTCTAATGTTACTGCTGTGGAACCTGCTTTAGAGGAAGAGTACCTAGGCAGTGTCTAACTATAAAATGACATAGATTTAACACCCCAATGGGGTGAAATTTATTAAAATTGAAAATCTCGATATTGGCCATTTTTGATATTGCAATATCAATATTGCCAATTTTTGTCGATATTGGAACGCGATATCATCGATTTTTGCTAATATTGCAGTTCCAATATTGTGATATCAGCAAAAATTTACGATATCGCAATTGGTAAAAATTGCTCGATATCGACATCGTGATATCAGTAAAAATCAACCGACATATCAGTTTTCAATTTTAATCAATTTTTCCCGAATCCAAGTGTGTTTTAACAGTGAGTGACCAAATGCTGACAATCCATTGGGGGGGATAAAAAAAGTACCCATAGCTTAGTGTGCCATTGCCTTGTGCTGCTTTATAAAAAACAACAAAAAAGCAGCGCTATTGTGATGAAATTAAAAACACATGTGATGATAAAGGTGTATATAAAAGAACACAAAGTGGAGTCCAACAAATAAAAAATATAAATGAAATATTAAATGTGTAGTCCAACAAATATATATAAGTCTATAAGCTCACATCAGGCACGTTTTCTGAATATTCTATTTTGAATACATATGGTTCCTACCTCTGGTTCCATTTTGGTAGACAGACACCGTTTCATACGTAGTCATTCCTTTATGGCACGGTGTTCTGTTTTCATTGTTTATATTTTGATGTTTATGTTACTTGGATTTATTCGATCACACATTATTTAGTGATTTTTACTTTTCATTTTATTGATTTATTATGATTATTTGCATTTTTTGGTGTATGTATACGTATTTTGTCCTTAATGGCTTATTATTTTTTGGTGCGCCCCTTCAATTTGATATTGTAATATCTATATGTCATTATTAATTTTTCTGTTGTTATTGCTCTGGTATAAAGTATCTTTGAAATACACTTATTTCGTTAGGAATTATAAATATGATTTTAAACAATTTTTTATTCATACATTCATCCATTTTTTTCCCCAAAAATTTTTTTCTGCATTTATTTTATTTCATAATTTAATAATTTATCAATTTGTTTTTCATCCTCTATCATTGTTGGATAAATGTCTGTCCCTTCATTTTATTTTATTTTTTCCATTTGTTCCTATGCACGCACGATGCAACACTTTCCTAATATAAAGTGTTACCCTTTGATGCGTATGTGTGCCGGCCGGTCATGGAGATGATGCGTTCAGCGTCATTCCCAGTTGGAACGCACGTGCGTTCCAGTGAATTGCGGAAGTGATGTAGCTCCGCATCACTTCCGGTATGTCCTTGGATTGAAACGCTTCTATGCATTCCAGTCTCCTGGAAATGACGTATCTTCACATTTCCGGCTTACTCCGGTATACTCCTATATAAGACACTGGTAAGTCCACAATTGTTTAGTATTACTAGCTACAATTACTCCTGATGAAGCCGACACTCGGCGAAACGCGTTGAGAGTAGCTTGGATTTTTTGGAGGAAACCTTGGCAGAACGTGGGTGTTCATTTTAAAGGTACTTTTACCAGATTTTTCCTTTTATGTTACACTGCGTTTTTTGATTTTTTGACTTTTTTATATGTTTTTTCTGTTTACCTCCATTTTCATTCATCAATCACTCTATGTGAATACAAGTCGCTTTTTTGTTTTCCTTGTTTTTTGTCATTTTTTAATAAATTAGTTTTTTATACACATTTTCCTGTGGACTGCTTTAAAAGTTTTCTTATCCCATTGTTGATATGTTCCCCACTGAGTAACATATTCCTTCGTATGTTTTTTACTCCATATATATATTTTTTGGACCTGTGAAATCGTTTTTTCTAATTCCTCCACTTGTTGTGAATTTATATATTCTCCACATGATTCCTTATTGATAAAGGAGCCGATAGTGTTTGGAGATTGGATATCGCTGAGAGGCCAGTGAGCCCGCAAAAATACAGCTTCTGAAGGCAGATATAAATTGGTACATCTGGTGAGCAG
>WMED01016536.1:0-13282 GCA_019650415.1 Pipa parva
TTAGGGCCCCACTCGAAATCTTGCCCAGGGCCCCATTTTGCCTAAAACCGGCCCTGGATATATGCTGGGTCTTGGTCCCCAAATATATAACCTTGTGTTACTGAAATTGTTGCCATTTTCTAACTAGCCAGGTTTTCATAATTTTTAATCCATATAAAATTGACACAGTGGTTTTAATGGACGGTTCTAAGTTATGCTAATATAATTAAATATATATATATATATATATATATATATATATATATATATAGCTCTAGTATGAACCATTCAGGCATCTCTCTGTAGCCGAACTCAATCAGGAGCTACTAACAATTAATCTCCGCAGAGCCAGATTATGCACAAGGCACCTTAGATTACTGCCTAGGTCCCAAACACTAGAAAGAGGGTCCAGAAACCATCTCTTGTCATGAAATCATATTTTAGTTATGCATTTGGAAGAAGGCTGGGTCCTAACCTCTTATCTGCCCATGACCCAACTGTCTTGTAATCTAATTCTGTCTGCATTTATTCAACCAATTCTCTATCTTTCCGCATACATCACGCACTGTATCAAAAACTATGCACAAGATATTGGTATAATATATCTGGGTATTACCTGGCTTTGAACCCAGAAGCTGCTGCTTGATGCACTATTGTCTAAGCAGTGTAATATGTTGTCAGCAGGTTCCTGTACATTGGGGAGTCACTCCTTCCTTGGTTCCTGATTTCACAGTTGCCTACTGTGCCTGTTCCATCTGTTGTTGCCAACTAGAACCTGTCTCACTATGAACCTGGATGCAATTTTGTTCTGTATCCCAGTTTCTGACTCCTGATTTGTTTCCTATCTTTACATTTGCCTACCATTCCTTTACTGTCTTTTTTATTTTGCTGACCCTGCTTGTCTATACATCTGTCTGTCTTTTTTACTTCCACACATTCTGGTAGGTTTGGTCCAATTTTCCTCTGAAGGAATCAGCAACTCTATTGAACTATAGGTTACTAGGCCTCTGTAAAGATTATCCTGCTATCCAAATGTGCTTTCTTAGAATATAACTTTTAAACTCTCCTGTCGATCTAACGCCAGACTCTTTCATCCTACCTCCATATGTTCATTATTCCATTTTATTTGAAGTACTGCTTAAAAATCCTTATGCGTTCTGTTATCATCATAATGTGAACTATGGAAAAAGCCAACAAACAGTATGGGAAAACCAATCTGATGCCAGATTTTAATCATTTATAAGTCATTGCTACTGAGTATATACCGTGTGCAGATCTAGAGAATATTAGAGACATTTCGAATTTCTGCATCTTTATTAGCTTTAGTAACTTTTGTGCCATTACGGCATTTTCTTCCCTTTCTGTTTGATTGAGTATATATTTTTCAAATGTCACTCAAATGAATAAATTATGTTGACCCTATTGTGATATAAGTTAGGTTTTTAATATAAATGGCATTCCTTTCTACAGTTCAGATTTTGGTCCTACTTTGGATGGGCAAAAATCTTTACTTTGGCAGAACAAGAACTCACAACGATAGAAACCAATGGAGACAAGTTAGTCTGTAGGAACAGGTGCACTCATTCCATTTCACATGATTCCAGAGACAGAGTTGAGTCTGGTTTCAGATTTGTCTCTGCTGTAAGCTTCCTGTTCCCGTCTCTTGCTCCTGATCTTAGTCTCTTGCTGTATATCAGTGTTTCAGAGTGTGTCAGTGTCTCAGTGTTACCTGTTTCAGTCTATGCTACAGTATCCCCCAGCCTTGTCTCTGTGAGTTTCAGATCACTCTGCTGCTATATCACTCCAAGTACTACCTTTGTTACAGTTGTGTTGTCTCCATTGTTTTCAGTACTTCAGTCCTCAGACCCTCTATGTCAATGTGGGTGCAACTTCAGATCCAGTGTGTTACAGTACAACTGTTCATATGCTCCATGGTTGGAGCTCTAGTACAGCATTACAGTCAGTCTCCAGGAGTGTGGGGTTAACCCAAATGCCATGACCTGGGGGAATCCTACTGTAAAGTCTATATCCCCTTGTGGAGATTAAGGGTGATGAAGAGTACTCCGAGACTTGGCAATTAATCAGCATCAGCCACACTGTATTCACTAATCCACTATCTTCTCAAGTCTATGGGAGTTATTCACTAAAGTCCGAAATGTTGCATATAGGTGCAAATTCACCAGATAAAGACAGTCGCAATAGGCTGCTAATGTCGCAGTCGCATCTTTATAATGATAATATTGTAACAGTCGCAACTTTATTATGGGAAAATTGACGCAATATTAACATTAAAAAATTGTTGTGACTTTACAATGGGGAAGTTGTCGCTGATTTGCTATGGGAATCCGCTGTTTGCGAATTTGACAGTCGAATTCGCACCTTAATGAATAACCCCCTCAGTTTCAAGTGCACCTAGCCTCAGTACCCCATAAATCACATTTGCTCTGTGGGTTCCATCACACTGTAGCATAACCAGTTTTAGAACTTACTCCCTGTAAGAGGGAGTCAGTGTTCAGAATCATTTAGTTCCTTCAGTGGCATTATGACCAAACTCTGTCACATATTGTTTAAGAGCTCTATTAACTCTATTTGGTGAAGTGTTTGCTGCTCTCTAAAGTTCTTCACTTACTGACCCAATACTACTAGCCTCTTACAAACATTAAGCCCACTTTAGCCTCTTCAATTGTTCCTAAGTCAAGGCTCTTAATGCTGGAACATGTGTAAATACAAAACTGTGGCAGGCAGCTATCCCATGTGCTCTGAGACTAATTTGGCTAAGCTCTCTTATATAGGTACACTATGTAAATCCAGAGTGACTTCAGAATATATAGGGAAACCTTCCACATGTTACAAAAAAGCTGAATAGAGCCAGGGGAACTGGAACACAGTGAAATATGGATTTAAATTTGACCATTCCCTATAGTTGTCATATAAAGCCTCCGATCAGACAAAAAAGCTGGTGATCTGCCAATATATCCCATGCCTGAGCATAATCCCAGGTACGGCCAATAACCATTTTTTAATGAGAACTGCAAACCCAGGTGGGTACTATTTTTGGTTTTTGAATGGGTTTAGTAGCACCAATGTCAAACAATAATAGTTTATTTGTTTTTCCACAGGAAAAATGTTTGAGAGGGTTGTCCTACAATCCCAATAAATGTGCATCTTTTAGGTTGTACCCACCGCTGGATAAATGTATCAGTCATATAATGAGAGCTTACCAGAAATACCCATGCCAGTGATGGATCCAGATGGCTGGTTTGAGAACTATTTGCAATAAATGAAAGTAGTTAACAAGTGACAGGAAGGAGGTGACAACCTGCAGCACTTTAAAATTGCATTTTTTTTGGTACAGAAAATGATAATATATACAGTACTTTTTATTCAGAAGATGTAGGCTTGTTATGTTTTGCAAAATTGTAAATCAAGCTAAATAAGGACAAAAATGAAGGCTGAAAAATAAAAATAGAAGTTCTAAATTGTAGGAAAGGAATCACTTATGTAAAGAATGTCTATGCAGCCAAAGCATCTGCTTGCATAATGAGAAGACAGTTGCTCTTTGAATCCCTGCACTGCTTTGTGGTCTTTATGATTTAATTCATAATTTTGCAGTTTTAATATTTTGAGAATAAGTTGAATATGACAGTGTTAATAAGCAATACATTTTTACATATTTTATACCTTAAGGGCTAAGGGTTTGGCCTTAAAGTCTGTAGGAGATAACAGGCCTTACTGACTAAATGCCAGATTGTTGCATATAGCTCTCAATTCACATTTGATCACCACTTTCTTTAGTCAATAATGCTCGACGAGTAGTAGTCTTCCTTACTGGCATTTCTTTTTAGACAAATATGTCTGAGTTCGAGTTTGAGTTCTAGTTCTTTTGTCCTGTTTAAACTAATAACACCAAAAACAATGAAAATGCCCAAAATACATTTATAGTTCTTATTTATTCAATGGGTTCTTCAAAAAGTTCTAGAATATTTTAAATTGTGTCTGTAATGTATGATATTCAGCTTTTTGGCTTTAACATTTTGGCTTTCTGTGGACTCTTCCAAAATATGTATTATCTAAAGCATCATCTAAGAGAATGGGGTTGGGCGAAATCTGGCTGGATATCAGCAAAATGGCTGATATCAGTAAAGATAAAATCAGTGAGAATAATACCCTGTTTCCCAGAAAGTAAGACATCACTAAAAATAAGGCATGGGGGATGTTTTACTGTGGCATTTGAAATAAGGCACCCCCCGAAAATAAGACACAAGGGGGGGGAAGCATCAGGATAGCGCTCTCTCCCCCTGCTTCAGAGGACATGAAGCAGGGAGGGGGTGAAAATAGGATAGTGAAAATAGGATTGTGAGTAAGATCTGTTTAACCCTCTCCTTACTCCATGTCCTCTGAAGGGGGAGCAAGCAGCACAATGTGGGAGGGGGGTTGTGGGGAAGGCAGCACAGTGTGGGAGGGTGGTTGTGGGGAAGGCAGCAAAGTGTATTTTAAATATTGTATTTGTTTTTGTTTTGTTTTTTTTACTTTGTGTGAGTGTGATTTTTTTCTTTAGGTAAATATAAGACATCCCCTGAAAATAAGACATAGTGTAACTTTGGAGAGCAAAAATTAATATAAGACACTGTATTATTTTTGGGGAAACACGGTATTCATGGAGTCAGCTTCAAAGATATCATTTTTAAACTGATGTATCTAAATAACTGCCAGTCCATGTTTGAATTTATATTTTTTGGCGTCACCTGTTATTTAATTGAACAGTAACACCAAGCTTTGATAAAACGTCCCCTTATTGTACATGAACTACCTTTACTAAATGTGTGAGCTAGTACCCATGAGAGCAGGTTGGTCTGGGGCAGAAGTTCATGTAAAAGAAGCGGTGTATGCTCCACAGAAACAGAGCAAGGAAGCTGCTATTAGATTTATGGGAAGAAATGGAAGGAATAGCTGCTCCAGCTGCTCAGAATGAATAATTTCCTGCAGTGCGATGGGCCACTTGGCAACTATGCACTGAGGTCCATTACCAATATATGTGCATCACTGTGTAACTGTTGTCCATTGAAGACTGCAGGTACCTATAGAGTAACAACACATTTTCACACATTTTCTATAAATGAAATAACTATACCATCTAAATAACAATAGCACTTATAATTCAACATTATTCCTACAAGTCCACATCAGCCTAGAAAGTAGTTTCCCCCACGTGAAGCTATTTTTCTAATTGATTTCATATACATTCTTCCATTTATAATCCACAGCATATTTTATTTGTTCAGTGATGACCAAATTAAAAAAAAAAAAATTATTGATTCATAATAAATTCTGTCAATTTATCATCCCTTAAAAATGTATGAAATTGCTGAAAGCAAGATTGGCATATCTAATGTAATTTGTGTAATTAAAATGTTCACCAATAATCAGCTTATGCCAAACAGGAACCATCCTCTGTAGCCCTAAACCAAAATATGCAATCCTCCACATTTCTTATCATATATATATACTGTATATTAGTAGTTCTTCTCACCCTTTGCTGCATGCCTGAATTCTCTGTTTTGCTGCTCAGACAGTACATTTGTTGAATGAATAGGCATGGCAGATTTCATTAGCTAGAACCTTTGGACTCATTCCAGCATTTATTCACTTTTTAATCTTGGAAACTGAGAATTCAATATATGAAATGTTTGAATACTTTTTTTTTCTGATGTAATAAATTATATTTATAGTTTAATATAGATTCTTGGACAAAAATTACTTCTTTAAAGCTGTCCCCATGGAGTATCTTCTTCACAGCTTATTCTGAACGAGAGAATTAAATTAGAACTACATGTTCTGTTTGTTGTGTTATTTATTCTTATAGAAGAAAAAGTTTGTCCTTGTGTTTGCAGAGATGGGTGCCACAGCACTCAATTCCTAGTTTGCCTTCCTCATCACTGCCTATTCTTTATTGTAGCTGGTGCTGCAACTACTGTATATAAGCGAGGCACCATCTTTTCCTGCAGACAGTCTGAATGGTGTGTGGCAAGACAAAGGGACTTCTCTCAGAAACCCCGCAGTTGGGTTAGGAATCATAGAGGCTGCAAGTGTAGAATATAGATACTAGAGAGTTTACAATGCTGCTGCTCAAGAAGCAGAGCAGCAGTATGTGTGTGATCTGGTTAAATCCTCTAAAAAAGTGTGTGAATTCCAGAGTGCCCAGTGTTAATTCTCCAGTTTTACCTATCACTAAGTAACCAAAGGTCTGGCAATCCATTGTGGGGTGAGTGTACATATATGCCAAGGTTGGAAGTATATGCTATTGTCTAGTACTACTGTATATGTGAAGAATCCTACAACTTTCTGTAGTTATTGTTTGCCTGTTCATCATTAATAAACATTGTTCTTTGGGTGACTAAAGCCTCTCTATATTGTTGCACTGTACTGAGAAGCCATTGCAGCACCTCATACAAAGTCAATCACTCCACCAATTAGAAAGAGGGGTCTCATACTTGCTATAGTCCAGAGGAAGCATTGGCATAACAAACTATAAGGTGTACATTGTAGAAAGGATTGTGGGAATTGTGGACACCCAGCCATCAAAGTAATATATTACGCATTACAACTGCAAGGGTTATTGAAGGGTTACTGAACAGCGCCATGATATACACAGTTTTGAATGAAGATGAAGTAGGAAAATGGAGAGGCAAGCTCACTGGGAAGAGGGTCAGTCTGCAAACAAAATAGAAAATGTAACAATTAATCTATAAAACATTATTGCAGACTTTAAACAACTCACTTAGTTAATATATACTGAAGTCTGTTTAGTCCACAACACAATCATATAGGAATTATTTATGTGGGGGTTTTGCACAGTACATAAATTCCCTCCACAGAAGCTGTCATTGTGGTGGCACCTGTGCCAACATGACTGCATTATCAGTTCACATTTATAACTATTTTATATTTACCTGGCACCAAGTAAAACCAATTAGCACTATGCTATTATTATTTATTAACAACCACCAAGTCATTCAGTGTTTTATCATGACTAGCAAGTGCTATTATTTTCTTTTAAATATGAAAATATTTTTAAAAGGTAGAATAGAGTGTTCGTGTTAGTCCACAGGTGTAAAAAAAAAAAGTATTGCAATACTCATATATATATATATATATATATATAATATAAATGATAATATACTGTATATTTATTGACCTTTATCTCAACACATTTTACAGCTCTTATTGTCCTTTTATCTGTGTATGTAAGTCTTCCTCCCACTTAGATTGTAAACTCTATGGGGCAGGGACCTCTAACCTCTTGTGTCAACTGCAACCTAGCACTTAAAGTGATGCATCCTTGTGATATTATACTTGTATTGTGAAATGCACTTTTCCCATGTCTGTATTATATTTGTATTGCTGAATTGTACAGCATTGTGTAAATTTGTGGCGCTTTATAAATAAAATTATACACACATATATAATATTAATATATTGGTGACTGACAACTGAAAGCTCTGAATGTAACTTAAATTTAACAATAAAATTTCATACCTTTTTGATGTTTCAAAAAAAATGTTCAATATGCAGATTAAGCATTTATCTCATTAGGCACAGTTCTCTGTGTTTAAACTCAGTACTTCTTCCTACTAACTATAAGGTGAACACCTAACACAGAGATCCTTTTTCCTGAACATACTGCTTTTGTGTAGATTAGGGTATGGTCTGCTTCATAGCATAGCATACAGTTCTACTGCCAGCCATAGGTGTACACGACTTGGGGGTTATTCAGGAAAGTGCGAACTCACTCTAGAGAGATACCCTAAGAGAGACAGTAAAGAGATAGTACGCGCTCCCTGCTCTCCTGCATGCGGAGATCAGCAAACGCTTTAAAGGTACTTTGGCTCGGCGAGGTGAGCCAAGTGGTCGCGAGGTGAGCCGAAGTACCTTTAAAGCATTCATTGATCTCCATGTGCAGGAGAGGTGGGAGCACGTACCAGTTTCAGCGAGCTGATGCGAAGCATCGCAAGGTGAGTTCGCACTTTCCTGAGTTACCCCCATATGTCTTCTCAAAAGTAGAACTTTGAAACAGGCATGGCATTCTTCTATATCTCTTCCACACTCAGGGATTTGTAAATGAGAATAAGACTTTAGAAACTGTGTACCATCATTTACTGCCTCCTGTAATTTACAAAAAAATATATTATTTACTGTCCCTCTTAGGGTATCTCTCTAGAGTTTCCAAGTCTGAGCTGTCATTCTGACACTGATCCCAATACTGGTTTCCATACTTTTCAAAAGTATATTTAAATCTGATCATTTTTGGAAATCTCCATGAAGTCTAAATTATTCCGTGACTGTAATTGCAATAAATAACCTACTTTTTTTTCCAGTGAGATGTTGTAGTGGAAGGGTAAGCTCATTTGTTTCCCTTATACAACCATCCAGTTTTTGGCTTTCTTAAAGTTGCACTTATTTATCATCTACCAAGTGGTATCTTTTAATTCCAATCCATATACAGAGCAAAACCCACAGGGCTAACTGGAGTTAATCATTTAAAAACATGTGTTCATTAATTGATTACAAAGCCAGACATGCTTTACTCAAAATGCATACAGATTGCAGCCTTGCCAGACTAACAGTCACAGTTGAAAATCGTTCTACTCCACCATACCACTAACTAGGTTTCCTTGAGGAATATTTGGAAAACTTTATTAGACACAGTAACTGAACCACACATGGGTTTATGCTCTATCAGGTCAGGCAGTCACTTTTGCATCTCAGTGCCAGAGTTGTTCAGGTAAGTGTGAAAGCAGCAGGAACAACTGCAGAAAAAATTCACATAAGCCTGTGGAAACAAAAGTGATACTAAAAAAATCTTCAAATTTATTCTGCATTCATAAGCAGCACAGTGCTGTTCTAGAAATGAAAATTCACAGTTTTCAGAAAATTGCAATTTAAAGTAACTGTACTGTTTTTATATCAAAAGCTAAAGGGCTCAGCAGGCAACTTGGTAAAACAATGAAGTAGGCACAGACGAACCACCCATGCAAACATAAAACCTGCTATAATTTATTTTCACCCATCTGTAATTCAGGGCAATGCTTCTCTAACATTTAAACATTATAAACAAGGTGGTAATATGTGGTAGGTTGAATGATTTTGGTTTCCCTTTAGTTTTCAGGTGTCAGACAAGTCTTGAACTTTATGCTTTTGCACTTGGAACTTCTTAGTAAATGCTTTAATTATTGCTGAAGTATTGAAAAACAGTCATCAAGTACACAAGATATACCTACCCTAAAACTAGGCAAGCGGTTACTCTTATTATAAAATAATAACATAGTTTATAAGGCTAAAAAAAGAGACAAGTCCATCAAGTTCAGCCTATTTATCTGCGATGTTGATCCAGAGGAAGGCAAAAAAACCATGAGGCAAGAGACAATTATAATCATAGTAAGTACAAAATTTGGGTCCAGATAGTTGTAATTTATATTGTAGTTAGTCTGTGAAGTCAAGTGTGCATATTTACAGATGGGAAAGTTATGAATCTTGGCTCAGGCAACCAGCAAGCTAATTATTCATTAAATGGAATTAAACTAGGTAAAAGCAGGGATAGAAAAGGATCTAGGAATAAATGAGGAGAACATTGACAGCAAAGCTCATACAAGTTCTGCATGCATAATAGAGGAATGTTTACTAACAAAAAAAAATAATCCTACCTATCTACGTTTGTATAAACTGTTGGTTAGACATAGTTATACAAAGACATAGTAGCATTTTAAAAGGTTCATAAAAGGGCCACCAAGTTAACTAAAGGTGAGCAGATCTCATTGTATACATGAAAAATGAAAAAATTGGGACTGTTAACCTTAAAAAAAGGCATTGTGGGAAATATGATTATTATATACAACTTTTACAAGTGCAGTATTAGGATAGTTAATGAACTTTGCTTCCCTATAATGGTACAGAGAGCACAAAGATAACTCCTGAAACTGGAAGCAAGGAGGTTTCCCCACGAGTACAGAAAAAGATTATCTAGTGTATGGGCAGTAAAGTTGTAAACTTCTCTATCAAGGGATGTGGAAATTAGTAATTCTTAAGAATCACCTTTACAGCAGGAAAAGGGTTTTTTGAGTATTTTAAAGGTTTAAATGCAAATATCTAGCCATGTATGATCCAGGAATGTTGAATTGGGAAATAATTTATTCTGTAATAGTTAATAGGATCCTGGACTGCATAAGGTTTTATTTTTCTTCTTCCCCTGGATCAACATGGAAATGGAGTAGAAAAGTATGGGTTTGCTGGACTTTGGTCTTATTTAACAGAAACATACTTTGGCATTGCTTTGCAGATGATAAAATGCCTTTCAGTGTTCACTAGACTTTACTGTTAGATAACCATTGTAACATAAGTCCTGTTTATAGTTTCCCCTCTGAATCTATAACCTTCTAAGTTGTACCTTAGATGAGTACTGTAGTATTATAGTAGTATAAGCAGTACTGCTCTGACCTAAGGAAGAGGGAATATCTCTGGAAAGCTTGTCTTATACAATGAACTGTTATTCCAAATAAAGTATCATATAATACTACAGTTCTCATCTCTCTTACTATTCAACTGGACTAATATGGCTTAAACCATTTTTGTGCTAAGTTGTACCTTCTCATAGTAGGTCACATCAGTCCTTGCTAATTCCTGTCTTTTTCCTGCTTGTTTAGTGGGTGGACATTACTCATCCTGGGTGATTTAACAAGGTCATGGCACTTACATTTGTAAGTAAACATTTCTACGTGTTTTGCAAAGCAAATAGCAAATCATCGCAGAATTCCAGTGTTTATAAATCAACTAATCCAAACACAGGAAAAAGCCTGGTGCATACTGAAGACCAGGTAACAGAGCCCCCAGTAAAGGAACAGTAAACTACCTAGAAAAGCACATAAACATTGTATGTATATATGTATGTATATTTTTATAGCACTGCTAGGTTAGGCTGTGCTGAACAATTCAACAATATAATTATAATATATACATGGTAGAAGTGCTCAATGTAATATATTTAAAGTAAATTTCAAGTAAAGAATAAAGAAGTTACATCACTCTAAAGGCCAGGCAGTGATTGTAATGCTTTTAGCATTTTGCTAAGACAAAATCATTCCGTAAGACAACTCCCTGCTTCCTAAAAAAAGTCTGTAAAGTGGACCTGACAGTTATAAGTGCAGTAACACAAAATACTGGGTCATTAACTTGTAAGTGGCAATTATATCCATTTATGATTAATGAAAGAAAATGAAAAGAAATCCTGATATAAGGTGCACACTGCAAATAATTTTATTAATACATCAAAAAAAATTGTGATATAGATTAATACGAACAGACAGAAATTAAAAACAATTAAAAAATGACAATAGTCCTAACAGACATAGTTGGTGAAACAGAGCCTCCATGGATATGTGTAAGGCGGCATAGTGGGTTTATATCAAGTAACAGATATAGCTCATGCAGTGCAATAACATTCAGAATTACTCCTGCAGTGAATATGACCTGTACAATGTGAGTATACTTAAGGGAAACCTCTATAGTGAATGGAACCTGTGTGGTACAAGTACACTCGTAATTACCCCTGTATTACCGTCTTAAAGTATGTAGTCAGTCAATGTGATCGGTAAAATGTCTTGTGCTTCAGCCTAGCTCAATGTCTGAGAGCTATGTCTGGCTATAGTAGGAGGGCAGAGTCAGAGTTTAAGTCTCGCCAAACGCGTTTCGCTCAGCAAAGATGGAGCTTCTTCTCGTGGTCTGTTTGAAAACTGTCTTGCTCGTGTTTAAAAGGTACTAGTCTGTGATGTAGCGGCGTGTAGCATCATTGCGTAAGTGACGCAACTTACCAGCTCATAAATATTCATTTATTCTAATGAAGGTACCTTTAGTTGCGTAATGCAAGCGGCCGTTGTAAAATAACAGAAGGCTTGGCTATAATGTGGAAGGGTCCCCAAGGGAATACCGACCTATCTGTCATGTTAATACAGTATAGACCTGACACTTAGCTGCAAAGACGCATAGAGGCATTAGAGCTTGACTGCTAAAATTAAAATAATGATCAAGGAAATAACAGTTAACCAAAATCTTTAGGTCAATAAACCAAAACAGAAATTAGAAAGCACATAATATTAAACATGTAATTAATATTGAACAAATAAAGAAATTGAATTATGTCTGAAATATCTCAACAATAATGGCGACTTAACAGTACAATAAAGTTTCAAAGACGATTAATTACATTGATAAATCAAATTAAATATAGAATGAAATTATAATGGGGGCCCCCATAGGAAAAAAAAAAAAAAAGGGTTGTTTCTTTTCCACATACTAAAATAATGAGTTCTTTTCCTTTTCTTTCATTAATCATACTAGCTAACCCCTGCTGGTAGCACCTGCCTTACATGCTTTGATACTTTCCAGTGCTCACTACCTTTAAATTCTTTATTCCCAATTATATCCATTTAGACTGTAAGCTCTACGGGGCAGGAACCTCCAACCTCTCGTATCAACCTCTATATAGCTGTGCTGTTCTTTTTATGAGTGCAGTGTACATAATTTCACAGTCAGGTAAACTCCTCCCTGAACAACTCACTGACACAGGAAGCGGGTCCAATTTAGCTTTTATTGTGCAGGTGGGGTAAAACTAGGGAGCACAAAGGAAGCTTTACTATCATGTAGTAACACAGTAAACTAAATATTAAACTGTACATTACAGAAATATATACATGCATATACCACAATAGGAGATAAGCTGTACAAATGTTCAGGGCTGTGTATAGGTGGAGCATATATACATTCTAACTGCAGATGGAGCAGGCACTGGGGTAGTGCAAGCATGGGATCCTAACTATATACATGGCAAATACAGTGCTAAACATAGAAATGCACAACACTATGGGGATTTGCAAAGCTGGATTATCTTTAATGACATAGTTACATACCAGCAATGCTGCCCTGAGCTCAGATGGATGTGGATAGAGAAAGACCCCATCATCTCATCAACACACATAACCAATATGGCTCCTCACAGGGCCGACTCCCTAGGGTACATGGGAAAAGTACAGTGGATTACAAGTAGCTATAGCAAAGAACTAAAGGGGATTATTCACTAAGGTGCGAATTCAACTGTCGAATTCACAAACAGTGGATTCCCATATTAAATCTGCTACAATTTCCCCATTGTAAAGTCGTGACAATTTTTTAAAGTTAAGAGTGCGACAAATTTTCTATAATAAAGTCACAACTGCGACAATATTCTCATTATAAAGACGCAACTGCGACAGTAGCA
>WMED01016537.1:0-13282 GCA_019650415.1 Pipa parva
TTCAGGAGTCAAAGGTTTTAAACCCTGTATAGAAAAAAATAACATCCAACCTGGTCTTAATTCTTCATCACTGACCCTGACCTACGTTTTTGTAACTTGTATGTTTCAATGTTTGACTTTACTTTTACAATTTATTAATATGGAAAGAAACCAGTTCTTAAGAACGTTTATCAGTAGACAAAAGCGAGGGAAGAATTACAGTTGTGTGTATATGCTGGAATATTTATAACTTCCCTCCCAGATAATCACTGGTTTTTAGAAGCAGAGATTAAAATTTATGTTATATATATATACATATTTTCTGGTACAGACCAGCTCATACTAGCTTGAACAAAGTTATGTACAATATAAGGTCAAGTATATGTCTGCCTAGATAAATGAGTCTGCTAGAAAGCTAAGTACCCTAAGAATCTTAGTACTGTTTAGTCAGTGCTGACATCTAGAGCATTGTCTGCAGCAGAAAAAAATGCAATGAAGTTTTCTACCAACACTGATTGTAATGATTAAGATTCCATAGACATTAATTGAGAACATTAAATGGGTGCTGTTGTCAATATAAAAAGGGGTTACTTATAGCTAAATCTAATTTAGGATACGATGCATCGTAATAAAAAAAAATAAGAACATTATCTTTGAAACAATCCCAGGCACTTCTCGGTCAGTGCTGGTATAGGCAAATATGTTTTCTGGTGTTCAGCAGACTTTTAGTACTTCCTTACTAGAAGCAAAAAAGGAGTGTCATGCATAATCCATTCCCTTATAGAGTATTGTCAGCCACAACATTCTCTTTTTATATATATATAGCAATAAAGAGTAATTTGCCCCAGTGCAACCTACGATGTAAGATATCTTATATATGATAGATCCCTAACTGTTACTATTGCTCATATCTCAGAGGCTGGCAATACTAGTTTTGAGACATTTTCCTGACCACTACATTTGCCATATAGGTAGGACTGAATTTCCCAGCTTTACCTAAACATTGTTTTATTTTATTTCAATTTATTTATTTATTTACATCACCATTAAATTAATTTGAGAACAGTCACATGCATGGATTTCTGACTAAATAAATAAATGGGATGTGTCACAGAAGAAATGAAATTGCAACAGAGTTATACAATTCCAGAAAGCAAAGGTGTACACAAGAGGCCAGGGGCCCAACAGGAAACAAGAGACCAGGGGCCCACCAGGAAGCAAGAGATCAGGGGCCCACCAGGAAACAAGAGATCAGGGGCCCACCAGGAAACAAGAGGCCATGGGCCCACCAGGAAGCAAGAGACCAGGGGCCCACCAGGAAACAAAAGACCAGGAGCCCACCAGGAAACAAGAGATCAGGGGCCCACCAGGAAACAAGAGATCAGGGGACCACCCGGAAACAAGAGATCAGGGGACCACCAGGAAACAAGAGATAAAGGACACACTAAACCAAAGATTTTTTTCCTTCATTACACTACCTTCTTTAGTAATATGCCAGTGGTTTGAAACTACAGTAAGGCCCACTGAGGCTTGTGCCAGTCTGACACTGTGTGTCTTGGAATAAATAATGAAATATCAAATTATATATGTAAATATACACAAAAAAGATTCTGTTTGTTCTGATATATATATTGATTAGACTGTAAGCTCTACGGGGCAGGGACTTCCAACCTCTTGTGTCAAGCACAGCTTAGCACTTAAAGTGACATATCCTTGTGATATCAGACTTGTATTGTTTAATGCACATTTCCCATGTCTGTACTATATTTGTATTGTTGAATTGTACAGCGGTTCGTAAATTTGCGACACTTTATAAATAAAATTATACATACATACATATATGGAGAATGGAGTGCTAGCCAATCACTGATTATAATATGGAAAGGGTGTGAGAAGTGGTGGAAGGTGGGAAGCATACAGGTTGTAAAAGCATTGAGCATTGGGGGGTCAGACCTTTTAAATTACATAATGGAGGAGGGTGAGGGGTGTTACTTAACAAGTAAGAGATGACTGCAAGGAAAATAGACTAATACAAACAAACATAATACGGTGTTATAAAGTAAAAAAATGAGGAATTCAGTTTCAAAGAAAACATTTTTTTCTAATACTATTTGAGAATAATTGCCAAACCAATCCAAATGGAATTTATTCTTTTGTTTGCATTACTAGTCCTTTAAGATGGAATGGAGGATATGTGCACAAGGTGAAGGAAGGCTGGGGAAGTGTTTTGTGTTAGCCAGAAGACAGACGAAGGGGAAGAAGATATAATAAGGGCTTTTTAAGTGAATATTGAGAACTAGGGTTAGCCAGTTCTGCCTGTCTGATGTGGCTATAAGCTTTTATTGTCTAGTGGTATTTTTGTATTTGCCAGGATCAATGCAACTGAACGCATTGATATTCTTGGCATTCAGAAATTGTATAGTATCTTTTAGAGAGGTGTCCAATTACATCACAACTGCTTGTAAAGAGATGGCAATAAACACTAAACTGAAAATCTGTCTAACTGTTAAGGATATTAATGTATTTTTTGGCAGAAAAATAAATTATTGGAAGATACACATATTGTGTGGTTTCTAAATGACGCAGCAGTCGAAGGCATTATAACTGAGGATGTATGTTCAATTTTACCCATTCAATATTCACATGTTCCAGTATTTTATTTATTCTTTATGAGGATAGCAAGACTGTATGTCGTGTTATTATCACACATCATATAAAAAAAAAAAACAAGGCACTGTCCTTTTGTGCAAACTGTACAGCACCAAAAGAAAGGTAAAATAGCATCAAATGAATAAATTACATACCTGCAATACTGCAGGTGAAAAGTATTTTATTAAATGCACTTGGGGTTTGGCTTATATAGGACAGACCTCCAGATCAGTTAGGGCATGTATTAATGAGCATAAGAGTAATATACATAAATGCGATGCTAATAAACAAATCAACACTTAAAGCAAAGTTAAAATGAAAGAAGCTTTGTTGGCAAAGCACTTTATTTTGAACAATGATATAATGTAGCACAAGTTGGATGGCAGACAGTAGAAGATGTGAAAATTCAATCAGGAAGCTTTCTGACATTGTTTTTTTCAAACACCGTCTACACATGGTTTTAATGAAGAGTTTAGCCATAAATTTGTAAATAATCAATTCCAATTCTCATGTGGTCTACTTTATATAAGATATCTTAGCATGGCTTGCTTGGTCGTAAGTTATATTTCTAAGTAATATGCATGTATAAGTTGATGTTATGACTATATGGTATGTTATAATATATACAATATGCTAAAATGTTTGTTTATCATGTGATATGATACGTAATATGTATTTTATCTGTATAAATATTACCTTAATGGTTGGCCAATATAAGATGTTATCATACAAACCACTGTTTGTATATAGTGTTCCCTTTAATTGAAATCTGAATCTGTGTATGCACATATGATGTTTAGTTAGTACTGCCCTTTTAGATAGGAATGATTGTTACAAAATGTATTAAATGTTTGTGTCTTGATGTCAACACATAGCTGAGGAAGGGAGGTTAAAGTGCTTCTATGAAGAGCAAAGTCCCACAATGCTGAAGGTTTCTTTATCTTACTCACAATAGATATCTCATAGTAGGAAAAGCTAATCTATTATTTGTTGCTGGGAAACAAGACATTTATATAATACGTATATTACAAATTGATATTGGTAAAAGCCAACTGGGAGGGTACATAGAGCATTAAGGCTAAACATTTTTGATTTGTTTTAGCATCAAAAACTATTTTGTTCAGACAATCCATTATATCTGAAAATGAACACTGTAAGGTGTGTGGGTAATGTAATGAAAGGTAGCCAGGAGCCACCTTGTAATATATCAGTGCCACTGAGACAAGCATTGTGAAATTACTATTTGAGCCATGATTTGTGACACATGGTGGCCAACATATAAAAAAATGATAATTACAATTCTTCTATTTGTTTGAAATTACTGTTTTTAATGTATGACCTCTAAATGATCTTGGAAACTCTCCTGTTCAAATATTTTAAGCCATACATTGATTTTGGGAACATATAAAGAACAGTCCTGTTGTTCTCTTGAACAATGTCAAGCATTTCTTAATTAATTCCAGTTTTTAGGTTGTAAATTTCCACTGGAAAGCCAGAGGCCCATTCCAGTAGCTAATAAGATAAAGGACTATTTTAAATGAAAGAAATCAGATATGCCATTTATTTAAAAGAGAGGAAAACATCTATTTTATTATTAAATGATCTTTTGCTTCATTTCCTGCACAAGTAAAGTAGAGGGAAATCAAAGGCAGAAAGATATTTGAGAAAACACAAGGGTGTGTTAATTAAACATAATAGTAATACGTATATGTTTGTATTAAAACAGACTAGCACTTATCCAATAGTGAACTAAAAAATGCGCTTAGTTTTTGTCATGTAAATTCAATATGGGTTTTAGTTTCCATCAGTGCAATTGTTACAGGCATTTGATGGGGCTATACTAGTGAAAAGATACATTTGATATATCAAATCTGCGCTACTTAACTTCCCTTAAGATGAAATGATTTAAATGATTAAATTATGTGATTGTATTTGCATTCAGCCTACAAACTCTGTTTAACTGTTTCAATTTTCCTCAAACTGACCCAAAGTTTCTATAGTTGGACAAAGGTTGCATTGGCTGCTCCTCCAGGTGAGTCTACCTTAGTCATGATTACCACCCTGGAGAAGTGGCTATAACTGACAAAATACAAGGTTGGGACTGAAATAACGATAGCCTACTTCTTATAAAATCAAGCCTTATAAGTTGGAGTG
This sequence comes from Pipa parva, assembly GCA_019650415.1. Classification (NCBI taxonomy): domain Eukaryota; kingdom Metazoa; phylum Chordata; class Amphibia; order Anura; family Pipidae; genus Pipa; species Pipa parva. Next base: position 4,783 of record WMED01016537.1, read on the forward strand.
GTAGAACTGTTCAGCTCACCAGAGCACCTACAGAAGTGATATCAATTAAATAACATTAATTAATTTTGCACAGTGGCATAAAGAAATTCTGCAACTAGCACCATTCACTTATCCACCCACTGATATTTTCATTCATTTTTAAGAACAAGTATTGCTATTGTGTGGGCTTAATAAGCTTAACATTTTATGATATTTATTTACAGAGCAATGTATCCTGGACCACCCTCAGAAACCCATGGATTAGAAGCACAGAAATACAAGCTTTGATCAGTACGGATTTGAACATAATTCACTTGGTTACCGTCCCCTTAGATTCATACTTATAAGTGTTGTTGTGACTTCAGTGGTTCAATCAGAAATCCACAGAAAATGGCTCATTTCTGACTGGCACACCTACAGTGTCTTCAGGAGTAGAAAGAGAGCATTAAGACTGGCAGTCACAAACGTCAGTAAAAGCATTTGGGAGAAGTGGAAGGGAATATTGACAGAGAGCCCAGATGGATTTTTTTTGTTTTCAAATATATTCAAATTGCAAAAATATTTTATTTCAATTTTTTATAAAATAATTAAGGTTGTTAAATGCTGAATCCATCATTTTTATGGTCTGTGTGTTACACAGTAACATTGGCTGTCACAGTAATAGTCCTGTTCTTATTAACAGGGCACAAAAATGGTTTAAAGGAGTCATAAAGTAAAAAAAAATTAAAAAGGATAATTAAAATACTTACCTTATACAAAGCCAATTGATTACAGTCACAGCATGAGCTGTGCTGTAATTAGCCAGCAGCCGAAACTTCCCCCGATGCATCCTTCACAGCGTGCCGGCTGACTGAGAAGCCAGCGCGCAGCTCCTTCTCCTTCCCCGGCCTCATACATCATCATGCTCATTGCGGAGAGCATTCTCATTGGTCCCCGCAATGAACGTGATGATGTCTAAGCCCTGAAACACCCGAGGTGTAACAGGGTGGGAGGAGCTGCGGCACTGGCTGCCAGATATCCAGCGCTGTGAAGAAGCATCAGGGGAAGCATTGGGTGCCGGCTAATTACAGCACAACTCATGCTGTAACTGTAATCATTCGGCTCTGTATAAGGTAAGTATTTTAACTGTCCTTTTTTGTTTTTTACTTTAGTTTTCCTTTAAGCTGTATTACTCCAGTTGAATAATCAGAAAGAGGAGTACTGTAGTACTATATGATACTTTATTTGGACTAACAGTTCATTGTTGAAGACAAGCTTTCCAAAGATATTCCCTCTTCATCAGGCCAGAGCAGTAAACTGTGTATCATTTAGTACTGCTCTGAGCTCATGAAGAGGGAATATCTCTGGAAAACTTGTCTTAAACAATGAACTGTTAGTCCAAATAAAATATCATATAATACCACAATACTCATCGCTCTTATTAACAGGGAGAATTTCAGTGTCTGATCTTTGTATTTCTCTTAATTAGAATAAGGTATATCTTTCATTCCTTTTTATCCTTTGCATAAGTTTTATTTTTTGTACGTGACCTAATTGCCCCTTCCAATCATTTTCCTCTCAAGCTTTAAAGAGAGTGTTCTTTGTAACATGGGCCTTTGAGAGGTTGTTAATAATGCCTTTTCTTTTTGCTAAAACGCCTGCCTCCTAAATGCTCGCCAAACATCACAGCACTAGGAAAAATGACAAAGCTAAGTCATTATCAGTAGATAATTTATCAGGAACTGCCACAGACCGAAAGTTATTAAGCAGATTCTTTCAAAGTTATGTAATGTTGACGCTGTCTTTTAACACTGTAACACCTCTGGATTATTAGAAAATGATGGATAATATAATGGTTTGTTATTTTCTTGATACAGAGGCCCACATTCATAAGGACCAAACCATTATTATTTTGACATTTTGTTTCTATGTTACTTTAATTACTAAGAAATTAGCAATGAAGAAAGTGCACAATGAATTCCGTTTTCTATGCCAATTATATCTTAGGAAGAAAAAAGTGTTTTTTTATATAATGTGGCATCATAGTCATTATTTGGATATGACAAAAGCATCGGAACTTTAGGTTAGGTATGACAGACATGAGGAGAATGTAGTTGCAGTGACAAAAAAACTAACCTCCTCAGCTAACTGACTTGTTAGTTGAGGGGTTGATTCTTCTGGAAGGGGGTTAATATACTTAATAGAGCATGACTTTTCTCCAGTGCTGAATCCTGCCCTGTATTAAAGCCAGTCTTGTTTCTTCAGTTGCAGAGTTGCAATTTCCTTCAGGTTCCAGCCTCTTCTTCAACATCACTAATGTGAGCAAGTGCTGAAGAATTATTAGGTTAAAAGAAGCAAGAAGAAAAAAGGAGATAATAGCACTGGAATGCAAAGAAGATCAGCTTTAACACAAGCAGAAGGCAGCTCTGAAGTAAAGACATGCTCCAGTGAGTGTATAAACCCCTGCCACCCCTTTTGTGAGGGTGTTGTATTTGAGGGGAGATATTTTGCCCCAATTATGCAGACATACTGCTGGAGTTCAGTCCAGATTTTGTAAATCACCCCAGCTGCATGTTAGAGCCTGATTAAAAGCCAGCTGGGAGAGTAAGTTGGGGGTGGAGTTGGAAGTCAGGAAGTGATTTCTGTGGCTGAGGCTATAGATCCTTGTGAGAGAAACAGGGACTAGTGGTTAAAGACTCTGCTATACAACTTTTCTTTGCAGCACTATGAAACCCCAAGGAGACTACCCAGGAGAAGGGGAGGTACTTTTTATCTGATAACCAAAACTGTATGGGGTGCAGTTACCCACTGTGTTTCTACCCTGAAAGGGTTGTATTTCAACTGTCTTTTGTTTTGCAAAAGAAAGGCTGTGCTTTAAATTCATTTTTTTTTTGCCTGAAATAAACGTTAAATGCAAAGGAGACTTGCTGTTTGCGGTGTGTTAATCCCTAACAGCTGCTCCAGCACTTGAGTGATTCTCTACACTTTGTTTATGAAATCTACTTAGGCATCACAAATTAGAGCATGGTAATCGGTATATCGATGCTGCTTAAAGAACTAAAACTTATAAGGGTGATTCTTAAGGGGAGAAAGGGTAAAAACTTTCTGATCACCTCCATCGCTCCAGCACTGCCTCCTGCTTCAAGATAGAGACTGTCTTCTTTTTTCTGTTCCTCTTCACTTTTTTTGGCTTCCTCTTCAACATTAGTGATTGCGCATGCTCAAATTGATTCTGAGCATGCGCAGAAGAAAAAAAACAGTGATGATGAAAGGGGGCGTGAACCAACAGAAGATTGTGATGCTGCAACAGATCTAGAGCATTGGGTCTAGTAATGACCTAACTACTAATTCTAGCCTCTTCTTCAACATCACTAATGTGAGCAAGTGCTGAAGAATTATTAGGTTAAAAGAAGCAAGAAGAAAAAAGGAGATAATACCACTGGAATGCAAAGAAGATCAGCTTTAACACAAGCAGGAGGCAGCTCTGAAGTAAACTACTAATTTAACTGCTAAAAAACATTATTTTGGGGTAACTTATTCTGTAATTTTCTCATAAACAGAATTATTATTATTATTATAAACCGGGCTAGTAAATGAAAATATCTGCATTGGCACCATGGTCTTTAAAAGAATGTAAAAGTGTATCCTTTAAGTGCTTTGAAGTTCATTCTTTGCAAAACAGGCTAGTTCATTATGCAACTTGATGAGGAATGTATATGTCTGCATGTACTGTGCTTGCAACATCGGATTATATTTACATTTCTCTTCATGTTACACATGGACTTGATTGCGGATCTAAAATAAAAACAGTTTCTTGACTGCAATTGAACAGAATGTTCTTCACTAGGTCGTCAGCAATCAATTAAGTCAAAATAAAGAGGCAGTACAGAAGGTACACAGGTGCAAAAAAAGGTAATCAAAGAACCTTTTTTATTTTTACATTTACTTGATATCTTATCTTTGAAGTCTTATCGTAATTACTCTACTAGTAAATACTTTCATATGAAAAACGGCCAAGGAGATATATGTTCTTTGTATGATCCATTCTAAAAAGCAAATATTTTTAGTTTCACACACAGTTTTGGTCTGTGGTATGAGGAGCATATGGTACATTTGTCTGGAATAAGATACATTAGCAGTTTCTTTAATGCAAAGCCAACCCCAATCTATACATAAAGGTTCAGTAGCAGCTCCAGACTTTGCACATACTTCAGCAATTTCCCTTCAGATTGAAGTACTTGAATATTGGTCAGACCTATTTATTATCTTGGAGTGATGCAGGAACATGGTACAGAGCAGGCAGGTGGGATTAATGCTTAGGAAAAGCAATAAACTAATAAGTTAGTGAGAACTAGGAAGAAGAATCGAGTAAACGGGACAGGAAGCAGATGATTCTGGCACTGTAAACCAAATCAGCATTTATTATATTATCAGCACTGAATAATAAATTCACGATTGTTTTCATACAAGGATTTACAATTATCACAAGCTTGCATATCTAACATGTTTAATCTCCAAAGATATAATACATACTTTTCATGGCTACATAGAAGACTTAGGGGGGTTATTCACTAAGGTGCTAATTCCACTGTCAAATTCCCAAACAGCGGATTCCCATAGCAAATCCACGACAATTTTCCCATTGTAAAGTCGCAACAATTTTTTTAAGTTAAGATTGCGACAATTTTCCCATTGTAAAGTCGCGACAATTTTTCCATAATAAAGTTGCAACTGTGACAATATTCTCATTATAAAGATGTGACTGCGACAGTAGCAACTTATTGAAACTGGCGAATTCGCACCTATACGCAACAATTCGGACTTTAGTGAATAACTCCCATAGACATATATGAAATATAGTTGCATTAGATAGTACCCATATGGTTCATTTAGATCTGTTTTTAAGGGTGCATATAGGTGGGAACTGTCATTTTAGGCTTTTTTTTTTTTTTGCACAGTTGTGGACATAATTATCTACCCACCATAGCAATATTGTTAGATACTGTTATAGCCAAATTCATCATGCTATTTTACCCATTCTCAGGTTGGCAGAAGTTAAGCAGCCCAGATGCTGAATATATACCCTTACTTAAATGGTATTTATCTCTGAAAATAATATATGCTGTTTAAGAAAAGAAGCACTCATTTCTAAGAAGAAAAGTGAGTAACGTCTCCATTTTGGTATAATTATTTTAGAAAAGATACTTACAGAATTTTTTCTTTATTTGTTTTTCAGTTTCTGTTATTTATCAGAAAGCCATTGTTCTTTAGAAGGAATGTAAATGGATAGGAGTCAGTAGTTTCCAGCCACTAACCCACTATGTCACCGCAGGTTTCTGAGTGGGTAGAATGCTGAGAAAGGCTTAATTGTTTATAGTTATCCCATTATTAAAAGTGTTGATTAAAGTGTAACTCAAGCATGAGGGTTGGCTGGCATCCTAAATGCCAGGCAATCTATGCTATGTTAAATTACCCTAAACCATGTTGCTTCGGGATGACTTTATTTTTTAGATGGATGGAGTTATAACTGTTAATTTAATACTAATAAACAAGACCCATATCAAATCACTAAAAGAAATTAATCAGTGCATAGGGCAGGGTCATTAGCAAGCATGGATTCCCTTGGGTTACTAAAGTGCAGCTGTCACAATGAAATAAATGTGCTGGTTTTAAATGGTATGGCATTGGAATCTCAAAGAAGATGAACTGGTCAGCAGTTTGTGTCAACTGTAGCTAAAACTTTTATTTGCAAGCTCTACAACTTGGGTTATTTTGAGTAGTAGTTATAGCTACATATGGAGCACTTTACACCACTGATTAACACTATAGTACATGTCCTTTTAGGGGAAAGGATGCTGTGGTTAGTACCACTCTGGGAAGATAGGCCTTGTAAGTAAGCTGGGTGAAAATTCAGCAGATGTGGCTACACACAATCACCACTTCCACTCTAGCAGGTTTACTGTGACTGGTTTTTGTAAGGTAGCAACTGGTGATTTGGTTTTGTGAGCTCATTTTAGTGTGGTTAAAAAATTCACTGTTCATGAAGGAGGGTTGTGGTACACTTTACTGTGCATCGATCCACTGGGGATTATTAAGCACAACTTGGGAGACTGTACTCATATCTGACCTGCTGCTGGGAAACTGCCATTACTGCAGGCTTGAAAGCACATGAGGGATACAAGATAATTAGAATTAGAATTCTAATACTGTGATATTGAGAGACTTGCACTGGACACACAACCCTGGTTACTGGTAAATATCCTTTTTTTGTCCCAAGAGGAGAGGGTCCTGCAAGGGGCTCTTGTGCTAATCCTGCAGAGGGACCCATGGTTCTTTATGTACGCCCTTACCAAGACACCCCATCTTTAATGACACAGCTCAGGGTTCACTGCTTTGTGAAAACATTTGATATATGTTGGGCCTTCATATGTCCTTGTGTGGTCATTGACTAAATAAATAACCTACCACTTACTAGGCCATTGCTAGGCATGCTATCTTTTTGCCTTCCTCCCATTTTACTCTCCTTGTAGAATGAGTTCTTGTTACAGCCAATATTTTTGAGTATTCATATAGAGGTACAGAACCTCAACTAAATATTTCTCTTAGGATTGCGACTCAGCTGCATTCCTCCTCTATGGTCCTTCCTTGTGCTCACCATCTTGCGTTAACTCTAGATACGGAATTGCATCTTGAACATGGTCATGTCAAAGTTCCTATTTAAGTTCCCCTAACATCGTTTCCAGCGCTTGATTATAGGACTATATTGATGTACCTGGTTGTGCTATTTTCCTCTTCTAACTTCCTGTGTATGACCTTAGTCTGTTTCCCTATAGTGCCTAATAGCTGCCTGCCTCGACCTTTAGCTCTGAACTTTGACTCTGCAACCTTGCCACTTGCATTGACCACTTTCTTCCTACTGACCATTCTACCTGCCTCCAGCTCTGTACTTTTCCACCAGTGGACAGCAAACCCTATGGGCCACAACTTAGACAGACCCTATTTCCCTGAAAATAAGACTTCCCCTAAAAATAAAACCTAGTGCGTTTTTTTCCAAGCTCAGAAATATAAGGCCTCCCCTGAAAATGAGACCCAGCTGCAGTAAAGTACAAGAATTATACTGTACCAGTACTGTATCCCAAAAATAAGACAGCCCTTGAAAATAAGTCCTAGCGTGTCTTTAGGAGCAAAAATTAATATAAGACACTCTTATTTTAGGGGGAAACACAGTAGTACCACTGCAAACTCCATACCTCCTCACAGAGCCTCAGAGTGAAGAACGACTGTGTCTTAGATTCCGCGCCTTGGGGCTTCCTAGCGCCAAGTCTATTGTGGTTCTGGTTCCCAGCTGCCTTCTCCTCCCACTTGGTCTCAGATGTGACCCTGACCATTTCCAAGCAATTTTCATTCAAACTTCTGCAAATATCTTGAACTCAGTAGAGCCAGTTGGCACAAGACAACTCAGTACTGGCATGCAGATTATTATTTACAAGTAAAGTAGACTTGCTCGTTCCTTCTCATGTTTTCCCCAGTACTCATCTGGCTTTCTTTAAAGCTCTTCATTGTCTCATTATTCAGAATACACAGTTTATAGTTTTTTTATTTGTTCTGGAAAGCCTTTCATTTAAGGAGAAAATAGTATCAAAACTGCACATTTATTGTAGAGTAGAGCAGAATATATGTACTGCTGCAGAGATAGTTGTTGACAAGCTGAAAAGGGACCTTAACTGTTAAACATAGCCCCACATGGGTGTGAGGATAATCTTCTGCAATAAGCAAAACACGTTTTACACCAGTTGGGAGAATTTTTTGGCTGGCTGAACAGTAATTAAATGCAAATGAGATGTCAACTTGAGTCTGCAAAGTGCTGTTATTTAGTTACATAACCTTCAAAAGCTTTATTAGGCGAAATCATTGCATATCACATGGTAGCAAACCTCAGCTCTTTACCACCAAACTAGTTATGTGCCGTATCAGTGAGTTAAACCACAGCAATAATTATATGTGCTCCAACAATACAATTCATTTTGGTAAAAATGTGTTCTATTGTATATTATGGGATATATCCAGACAAAACAAAAGAAAAGTGAAAATGACATCATTTTATTCTGTGCCTTCTAAACACTGGTTTGAAAAATGTGAAAATCTTTATACCACTGTTACACAAATATAAAAAGCACTGGAAATGTGAGGCAATGTAACACAAAAAGTACACTGTGTGGCAGGAAGCAATACAGATGGTTAAAGTGCATCTGTCACCTCAAAACACTAATATTAATTTAGGTTCTACTAATGAAATAAACGTTTTGTAAATATATATGTATTTTAAAAAATGTACTTTTAATACAGCGCTTCTCAATGTCATCTTCCCTGTCTACCTGACATTTCTCTCCTGAGTTGGGTTGGGCAGGGCTAAAAGGATGATTGACATTATAGCTCTTCCAGTCAGATCCCTTAAATCATGACCTAGAAGGGATCTGATTTAATATATACCGTATATACTCGTGTATAAGTCGAGAAATTTAGGTAAAAAAAAACATTTAAA